>ML675620.1:70077092-70228761 GCA_007922155.1 Mesoclemmys tuberculata | reverse complement strand
ACCCCCTGGAAGACCTTTGCATATCCCCCATGGGGATCTGTAGCCCTTGTTGAGGACCCCTGACTTACAGTGGTAGACTCAAGGAGCTCAATCTATTTAGCTTAACAAAGAGAAGCCTAAGGGGTGACTTGATTACAATCTACAAGTATTTACATGGGGAACAAATATTTAATAATGGACACGTCAGTATTTCAGAGAAAGGAATAACATGATCCAATGGCTAGAAGCTGAAGCTATCCTAATTCAACTTGAAAATAAGATGTAAATTTTTAATAGAGTAATTAACCATTGGAACAATTTACCAGGGGTCCTAATGAATTCTCCATCACTGACCATTTTTAAATCAACATGGGCTGTTTTTCTAAACTATATGCTCTAGCAATTATTTTGGAAGTTCTCTGACCTGTTACATGTAAGGTCAGCTTAGGTGATCACAGTGGTCCCTTCTGGCCTTGGAATCTATTAATATTCATTGGAGCTTGACATTTCAAAGCATGCCAAGTGTTCAGCTTGAGTGATAAAATGATGATATTCTGAAGTGTGGAATTTTGTTACCATTCTACATATCGTTTTTAGGTAGTAAGATCAAATATGTTTTCATATATAGTATAATAAAACAAAAATATAAAATGTAGAACAAATAATGGGAGAAAAACAGAGCCGCAAGCCCCTGTTGTGGCAACATAAGTGTTTCCATTCTTACAAACAACAACAAAAGCCCTTCCTGCTCTGGACTGTTTCGGAAAATAAGCTACATTTGGGAAGTTTGATTAAAGATGGGTAAGTCACTCTGGAGTTCAAAGGCAGTGAACAAAATGCACATTGCTCTTTTTATTTATTTATTTAAAGTTGCAGACCCTTTTTGAACAGCTTAATGCCTCCACTGAAAAGCATAAAATTTCATTATTTGGACATAGATCCTAGATTGGATTTATTATAGTCTGGTGATGATCCTTTCTGGTTTGGTAAAATTATAAGTGTTTAAAAAACATACTTTCTGGATATGTGGAAAAATGTTGACTTAAGCGTACTTTAACAGTTACCCAGTGTTCTATTGACACTGCTTATGTGTGCATAATAAAACCCTGTTGAATTCCATCTGGTGGTCTTTATGGAGGTCCATTCAGAATGAGGTAGGGTGTTGAAGAAACCCTGCCCCATTCAATTCATGAAGTTTGTACTCCTCATTCTAGTGCCATCTAACAAATAGTTCCACACTATATAATTTATTTTTTTCTGTCACTTTAATTTTTTTTAGACTTAAGAAATTCAACCACAAAAACTGTTTAAAGGACATTAAATTTTACAAAATGAAACACACAAGTCAGGGAATACCAAAATTTAAGGCCACCTGGGAAAGAGGAGAATAACTAACACATCATAAAACACTAAATTTAAATAACTGTGTGTAATCTCACAGGCCATTGAGTGAGAGGCCAATCTATAAGTAAAGGAAACTTTTTTTCTCTTGGTTATCAATTTGATATTTAACTTGATTTCACTGGTGCATTATGTTATACTTTCTGTAATTAGCATGTTTGGTTTTTTCACATAAACATTTAGTTACTTAAAAACCAATCTTTTGATCCTTATGGATTTCTGGATTTGCATATCTGATTCCTTAGCAGAAGAAATAATCTTCCACTTGTCTGTGTTGGTTCTGCCAAAATGTTCAATAAGCCAGCAAAAACAGTGTAAATAAACCTTATGGGCTCTCCAAAGATTAAATGTTAAATATCTGAGAATATTAAGTGTACTTTCATGTTTTTCTGAATGAGAATTTGTCATCAACTAATACTTGATTTTTTTTCTATTATGGCTTCCTTTTATATGTTCAATTTATCTCTTTCATTACAGAATGATGTTAGAGTCAAATTTGAACACCGAGGTGAAAAAAGGTAAGGCAGGATAAGATAAACTATTTTAATACATTTCTGTTACTAGTTTATGGGTTTTATTGGCTATTTCTCTGTTAGTGTCCCAAAGAAACCATTAAAAGTACTTCATAGAAATCGATGTACGTACATTGTTTAAGAGAAGTCGAATACTCAGCACAATAAGCAGAAAATAGAAATGTATAATTTTAACACAATTTAACTGACAACTCTTAAATGTAGACCCCAAATTATACTTAAAGCTACAGAACTGTCTTATTAGCAAGTTTCTTGCCAAATCTCCTTCATAAAAGTACACCTTTCTAGCACAGAGTAATTACACAAACCAGGAATGTAGGCCTCAAATATAAGTAGATTTCCATATATGGTTAGGCATTGCTGCAATATGTTCATGTTATGTGAAGTGAGAGAGCAAAATGTCCTAAACTGGACCATCAGAGGTATTTTGTATCCGTGTAAAGAATTTATAATAGTTACTGAACTGCCATATTTGCCTGCCATCCTAGCTGGGGTCTGATGCTATGTGTGGTAGTCACTAGCAGCAATGATATATAAAAGGGAACAAGCCTGATTTAAATGTTAAGAAAGAAATGTTGATCACAAGGTTAGAGGAAAAATTGACCCAGAGCGGCTGTGGCACCATCACCAGAAATGTATGTGTAGGCAAACTTCAGATGTAATTTCCAGAGAAATGAGTTGAGCAATTCATGCACTTCTGCAGAAGGCCAGACTAATCTGTAGGCGGCTTCCAGCCTTAGCTTTATTAAGTAAATATATATTTTAAGAGTGAAAAGTGGGATTTAGAAATTTTTTTCATTGCATAGGTAGCTTGATGCCCTTTTGATTAGCCAAGGAATTGTCAAATATGACTTGGTTAGAGGTAAATTTGAAAGAATGGATCTGATACTTTAAATACTGACACATGAACAATTTTATTTACATGAGTGAAGTTACTGGGATTATCGTGTGGTTGTAAAGTTGCTCATATGCATAAGTGTTTGCAGAATCAAGCCCTACATTATTAAGAAAATAAAACATTTTGATCCACACTTGCTCTACTGACTGGTTTCATGGGGAAATCCTAACTGGCAGTTCTGCTATGGGAAAATCTTTTGAGAGTTATAATGGCTGTTCTGTTTGGTCTCTACTGAAACATCAGTTCAAATATAACTTCGTGATCAGTGTAAAAGCTTAAAAAGCGTAATTAAAGCTAAGATGTATGACTCAGTCTCCCCTTTGTTGAGATCTCCCACTCTCCTTCACTTCCATGCCTTCTTCATGCAGGTATCTCCTTTACTTGGAACTCCATTCCTGAACTATTTTGCCATGCCTCATATCTCTTCTCCAAGTACTTCCTGCCCATATGCTTCTTCCATGAGGCTAGTAAACCCTAGGTATCCTTGTGGTGCAGTGGTCATAAATTAAACTGTTGAAAATTAATGAAAAGAAATTCTCAAACAAAAATTCCGGTCATATGTGTTGCATAAATTGTAAATTCTTTAAAGCCAGGACCTTTATCTTCATACTGGTGAGTGTGAAACACCAATATTCTATAATATTCTGGGACCAACATGGCTACAACTGCCAACAGGTGATGCTGGACAGACCACGTACAATATGCATGTTGAGCTATCGTGTTCTGTGTGAGAACATGCCCAAGATACCAGGATGGGGTGGCACAATGAAAATATGGTTATGCAATAAATAGATATTTTGAATGGTGTTTCCACATTGTTATAAAATAGGAGATAAAAAGGAGGAGTCAGAAGTTATTAATGAATTCCTAATCTGATAGCCAAAGTCATCTAGTAGGGAAAGTTCCAAGCTTGCTGAATGCACCATTAACTGAAGTAAGAAAGGCAAGAGAAACTTTTCTTAATGACCTAGCTTCTGTCCTTTCTCTGAGAAAACAATGTTCTTATTGCTATATTGGTTAATAAACACAGATAAAAGGGGCCATTAGCCATTGTTAATTTTCCAGTGTAATATCCATAAAATTCAAGTTGAATTTCTTCTCTGGATTTATGGTTCATATCTGCCTTGGTAATTTGGAATAGATATGAAGCAAAAGTCTTTTTGTATAGCCTTGCTGCCAAAATAATTTAATAGCCTCTATTTGAGAGAGATTTGTTTGTCATAGAAACTCAGAATGATGCACATTTAGGATCTTTTAGTTCTTCGAGTGCTTGCTCATGTCCATTCTGATTTAGTTATGTGTGCATACCACATGCACTGGTGCCAGAAATTTTTCCCCTAGTGGTACCTGTAGGGCCAACTCTAGTGTCCTCTGCAGCGGGGTGCATATGCGCTAACATATATGGTGCTGTCGGCCCCCTCTCACGGCCCCTGACGGTGCTAGAACAACTCTCTTGCTCTCACAAGTCTCCGTGTTCCTAGTGGTTCTTTCACTTGTCTTTTTCTAACTTTTGGTAGTGTATATAGTTTTAAATAGTTTTAGAAGTTTGTTGGTTAATTAGTAGTTATCTAAGTTCATAGTTATTAAATTCCTTGTGCCTGGGCATGCCCCAGGCCCCAGGGTTTAAACCCTGTGCTTCTTGCAAGAAGCCTGTGCCACTGAGCGACCCGCATCAAAGCTGTTTAAGGTGCTTAGGAGAAGCTCACCTCTCAACAAAGTGTAGGATCTGCAAGAGTTTTCACCCAAGAACTAAGAAGGACCAAAACATAAGACTTAAGGCCCTTCTGGTGGAGGTGGCGCTCAAACTGGTGTTGGAGCTGAGATTGGACTTGGGACTGAATACTGCAGCATCGTTAAAAAGCGCACCTCCGACGTTGGAGTTGATCCAGCACTGTTTGACATCTCCAGTGCCGAAGAAGTACCAGAAGAAGGTGTACTCGGAGAGGGAGCACTTGCTGGCACCAGAGCTGGCTAAGAAAACTTCAGTGAAGCCAAAGTCAGCTTGGAAAGGGTCTCCACTCAGATGAGCATCAAGTCTGGCACTTGTGCCACTGCCAACTCCCAAGGAGTGGCAGGGGCTTGTGCCACCTATCAATCCCTTCCACGATTGTGGCATTCCAGGTGATGAAGGACCTGTTGGCCATGCTGGTGCCGCCTACGCACCGAGAAACAGATGCCCCGTCCAGGGGTTCGTTGAAGGGGATGCCAACGCTGACGCAGCAGCCTCATCTCCCATCTACTGGTTGCTGTTTGTTGTCGCTTACGCACTCTTTGCGTTCTCGACACCAGTCACTGGAACCGTGCCGGGACAGATGGGGTTCAGACCATTGGTCACCAAGTGTGAGGTACTGATCCACCGAGCATTGACATTGTTCTTCGAAGTCCCGAAGTTCACCAAGCCCACAGCATCATGTATCACTAGCGTGCAGCAGGGCACTGGAGCCATGGCATCATCGAACTCCATATAGGAAACTGAAAGACAAGATGCAGTCAAGGTGTGACCAGCGCTCCGGCTCCACGCGCTACTCCCTGAAACCGGACTGCCAATGCAGGGATTTGGAGAAGCAGGCGAAATCAACATCCCCGTGGTCACCAGGGCATTCTTCCTTGGACTTGGGGGAGGAAGTTATAGCCCCCCCTCATGCCCCTGCAAAGGTTAAGGCTACGAAGCTGCCTCAGATGGGGAGTTGGCTGCAAGGACACTGAGCTGGACCCTGGCAGTACTGGAACCCCTGGGGGTTCTGCCATTCTGCAGTGCCTTATCCACTCTTCTCTGCGGGAGCTTCAGTGCCACAGTCTTTTAAAGACCTCCCTACAGCACCGGCCTTAGACATCGATTAGGAGCTTGAGAAATCTCTGCCTGGCAGTCCGTTGGTGATCACCCTGACTCGGGAGGAGGCACCCACGGCCCCTGCGCTGTTGGCCTCCTCCCCAGATGAGGCAGTAGCAGGCCCCTCGCATGCTGCCCAGCTGGACAATTATAGGTCCCATCAAGACCTACTGAAGAGGGTAGCAGCCAACCTGGCCTTAAGATAGAGAAACTTAAAGAAATCATGGATGGAGCTTTTCAGCATCCTGGTGTCTGCAGCCCTGTCCAGGGTGGCCCTCCCTGTGCATGAATGAGTAGTGAAACTGGCTAACGCCTTGTGGCAAACCCTGGCATCTCTGCCCTTCACGTACAAGTGGGCAGAGAAAAAGCACTATGTGCTTGCTAAGGTTTTGAATATCTGTATATGCATTCTGCTCCAGGCTTGCTGGCTAGGGCCTCCCTGCAGGTGGCTTCAGATGTGGTGGACTCAGCAGTGCAGGCAATGGCCTCTGTGGTGTCAGTGAAGAGGGCCTCATGGCTCCAGTCATCTGGCCTCTCAATGGAAGTCCAGCAGTCCATCCAGGACCTTCTGTTCAATGGCATCGCTTTGTTGGCGGAACAGACAGACTCCAGGCTACGTGGTCTGAAAGACTCCAGGGCCATGTTGCGCTCATTGGGTCTTTACACCCTGTCCTCATCAGAGGCACTTCAGACCATCATATCAGCAGCGCTTCAGGAGTCAGTCTAGAGGGGAGCCCTACAGAAGGAGAAATAGAGATCACAAACGCCGCTGGGGCAGTTCACTAGCATCTACCTTGAAACCAGGCCCGACCTGCCATTCTTCGGGCAGGAGGAAAGGCTTTTGAAGGTGCTCCCAAGCGTGACCAACCAGTTCGTGCCTGAGATCCAGTCTCATGCCCATTTGCCCTTCCGCTTTGCCCCTTTTCTGCCAGCCTGAAGGGCCATTATGTCAGAACAGTAGGTGTTGAACACGGTGGTTACTGGATACACCCTTCAGTTCATCTTGATCCTTCTCTCCTACCCTCCTTTCCTGTCCCCCTTCAGGGACACCTCTCACGAGCAACTCCTCACCTAGGAGCTGCAAACTCTCATACAGTTGGGAGTGGTAGAGGAGATTCCTCACAATCTGAGGGGAAAAGGTTTATCCTCACGGTATTTCCTGATCCCAAAGGCGAAGGCAGGCCCGAGACCCATATTACACTTGAGAGCCCTAAACAAATTCCTCAGAAAGATAGTTTTGCATGGTCTCCCTATCAGCTATCATTCTTTCTCTGAATCTGGGAAACTGGTTTGCCGCCCTCAATTTAAAGGATGCTTATTTTCCCATCGATATCTTCCCGGGCCACAGGAGGTTCCTGCAGTTTGCAGTGAGCATGCAGCATTACCAGTTAGCAGTCCTGCTGTTTGGCCTTTCTACAGATCCCCACGTTTTTATCAAGTGTATGCCAGTAGTAGCGGCCCACCTCAGGCACAGGGGAGTAGTGGTGTTCCCTTACGTGGACGATTGGCTCATCAGAGGCCACTCAAGAGGATGCTCAGAGGTCCATCATGACATGCAAATAGTGAGAGACATGTCAGTCACTGGGCCTGTTAATAAACTAGCAGAAATCGTTACTCATGCCTGTTCAGAGAATAGAGTTCATGTGGGTGGTCCTGGACTCCATCCAAGCCAAAGCACTGCTGCCCGATGCCAGATTCCAGACGATGATGGGGGACCACCTGATTACCACGGTGAGGGTATGTCTCAGCCTCCTGGGACATATGGCAGTGTGTATCTACATGGTTCGCCACGTGAGGCTGCGTTTACGACGCTCCAAATGTGTCTGGTATATTCCCTGTTAAGGCACTCCCTGGATAGGGTTCTCACAATCTCCTCCCAAATACTTAACCTCCCTGTTGTGATGGATGTACCCCTTGTCAGGTGCTACCAGGAATTCTCTTAGCGGCACCAAGACCAACGCAGTTATGGTTTCAGATGCCTCGGATATGGGGTGGGGAGCCCACCAAGGTGCCCTCAGAACTCAAGGTCAATGGACCGGGGAAGAGTTAAATATTCATATAAATGTCACGTAGCTCAGCGCTATCCAGTTGGCCTGTGAGGTGTTTCTTCCTCTTCTGTCCAATGAGGTGGTGAGGGTCCTCACGGACAACACGGTGGTGATGCATTATATCAACAAGCAAAGAGGAGCCAGATCCCGAGCCTTGTGTCAAGAAGCCATTTGTCTCTGAGACTTGTGTGTGGAGTACAACATCCTCCTTGAAGTGGTCCATCTGCCAAGGCTGAAGATTACCGTAGCAGATCGCTTGAGCAGGTCCTTTTGCTCTCACCATGAGTGGTCACTCCACCAGGAGGTGGCTGACCACATTTTTCAAAGGTGGGGAGCTCCCCGAGTGGACCTGTTTGCCACCAGGGAAAACAGGAAATGTGTCCACTTGTGCTCTCTCCCTGACTAGTGCTTTCCTACTTTTGTGGTTGAGGGGTCTCTTGTATGCATTTTCCCCAATACCTCTCATGCACAGAGTTCTGATGAAAGTCAACAGACAAAGCACGAATCATCCTGATAGTCCTGGAGTGGCCTCGCCAACACTGGTTTGGGATGCTGTTGGATCTCTCAGTGGCTCGCCCTTCGTCTCTGCCCTTGCACCCAGACCTCATTTCCCAAGACAGGCCTGTTACTTTACACATACCTAGTCTGCCTGCATCTGACGGCCTGGCTGCTGCATGGTTGAACAGGGAAGAGAACCACTGTTCAACCCAGGTCCAGAGAGTGCAGTTAGAATACAGGAAGCCCTCCACCAAGGCATCTTACCTAGCAAAGAAGAAGTGCTTTGCCTGCTAGGCAGCTGGGCAGAGTGTATCACCATCAGCCTCCTATACAGGTGATCTTAGACTATTTGCTTCATTTGAAGCAGGAAGGCTTAGCTCTTTTGTCAGCGTAAGTTCACCTGGCAGCAATATCTGTGTTCCATCCACTGGTACAGGGTAGATCGGTTTTCTCCCACAAAATGACAGCTAGATTCCTTAAAGGGCTAGAAAGGCTCTTCCCTCAGTTTAGAGACCCAGTTCCCCAGTGGGACCTGAACCTTGTTCTGTCCCAGCTCACTGCTCTGCCATTTGAACCGTTGGCCTCCTGTTTGCTCACGCACCTGTCCTGGAAGGTGGCTTTTCTAGTAGCAATCACTTCTGCATGCAGGGTATCGGAAATTAAGGCCTTGACCTTGGAGCTGCCTTATACGGTGTTCTTCAAGGACAAAGTCCAGCTTTGCCCTCATCCTGCGTTCCTCCCAAAGATCGTTTCCCATTTTCATGTTAATCAGGACATCTTCCTGCCAGTGTTCTGCCCTAAACCTCACAGCTCTAACGAAGAGAGGTGCCTGCACTCACTTGGAGTAAGGAGGGCCTTCTGCATTGATAAGACCAGACCGTTCTGCCACTCCATGCAACTCTTCGTAGCGATTGTGGACAGGATGAAGGGCAAACGGGTCTCGGAGTGAATATCATCCTGGATTACAGCCTGCATCTGCACCTGTTATGAACAAGCCAGAGTCATATCTCCAGCATCCCTATCAGCCAATTCCACGAGAGCCAGGCATCTTCAGCGGCTTTCCAAGTGCATGTGACTATTCAGGATATTTGCTGGACCGCCACTTGGTCATCCATGCATTCCTTCATGTTCCACGCAGCAAGCTCAGGATGATGCTTGTTTCAGCAGAGTGGTTCTACAATCTTCATGGCCATGAACTCCTGCCCACCTCCAGAGACCCAGCTGGTGTCACCTAAATCAGAATGGACATAATGGACACTCGAAGAAGAAAGAATGGTTACTTACCTCGTAACTGTCCTTCGGGATGTGTTTTTCATGTCCATTCCACATCCCTCCGTCTGTCCCCTCAGTTGGAGTTCTGGCAAGAAGGAACTGAGAGGAAGGGAGCCATCAGCGCCCTATATGCGAGTGCATAGGTGCGCCACTGCAGAGAGTGCTAGAGCGGGCCCTACAGGTACCACTAGGGGAAAAGCTTTGAGCACTGGTGCATGTGGCGCGCACACATGCCTAAAATCAGAATGGACATGAGCAACTTGAAGAACAAGTTATGAGGTAAGTAACCGGTCTTTTCAGTGGAATTCAGCTAATAGAAAATCTTTAATTGGAGTTGATAATCCACGTATGAGAAATTTTTAAGGGGGTTTTACCTAAATATACACTGTCAGTATTAATTGTCTTAACAATTTAACTATATCAGGTCTTTTAAATTTTTAAGTTGCCCTCCTGATCCTAGAAAATCTGTTAACTATCTAAAATGAAAGAATTACATCAATGTTACACCTAACTTTCTGCTGTCAGCCCATTACTAGGCTACATCCTGTGTTTTTTTTAGGGCAGCTCTATACTACTAATTTAAATCGGTGCAACTGCAGTGCATCTGGTGAAGATGTTCTAAGCCGATGGGAGAGCTCTCCTGTCAGATTAATAACTTTGCCTCTTTAAGAGGCGGTAGCTATGTTTGCGGGAGACGCACTCCTGCTGACATAGTGCTGTCTACATGGGGTGTTAAGGTTGGTTTAATTACTTCACTCGGGGATGTGGATTTTTCACAGCCCTGAGCAGCATAGTTATATCAAAATAAATATGTAGTGTAGACCAAGCCTCAGTGATATGTCTCCACTATTCTGCTTAGTTCTGTTAAACAGAAGTTATTGAAATGTGCAAGAATCCTCTACCCTGGAATACTTGAAATATGTTCTCAAGAATGGAGCAATAGGCAATCAGCTAACGCACAGATAGTAGGACCTAATTTTATACCTAACTCTGAGTGTTCCTTTAATATTTTACTGTAAAAGACACACTTCTTTGATTTATTCTGCATATTAATATTCCCAAAAAAGATGACAAATATTTTGTGAACAGTTTTTTCTTTTTCCTGTTATCCGTTTAATGAACTTAATTTTAAGATTATACATGGATAATATATTAATAATTGATTCTTTCAAGTTAGTGAAAAAATTCTCAAAATTAATTTTTGTATTACAGGATCCTACAATTTCCCAGGCCTGTTAAACTGGAAGGTCTTGCATCTAAAGCTAAAATTGCTTTTGGACAGCCTATGGATTTGCATTACAGCAATAATGAGGTAATATTTTTCCTTCCTAAATCCTCAGTTTCTCATATTTTAACGTTTTAACAGCAGAATATTTCAAGACTAAACTCAAACATATTTTCATAATGACTGAAGGCCGTGTGATGCCTTTGTGCATAAAAAGCTGCAGAATAGCCAAGGTTAGTCAATCACTTTTGCCATGAGATTTCCGGGTTCTCCACTGCACCATTCCCTCAGGTGAATGGGATTTGTCTAAACAGGGATAAGGCAGAAGGCACAGCCCAAGATTTTGTGGGGGGACAGCATGCTCTGATAGAACGTCAGCCGGGGGGAATGAATTTCAGTTTTATTCCTAGCTCTGCCACTGACCTGCTGGGTGACTTTGGACAACTCACTTAATTTCTCTTTGTGCCTTCCTTCCTTTTTGTAAAATGTGGATGATACTTACCCTCACTGTAAAGTGCTTTGAGATCTAAAGATCAATATGTAAGTGTAAAATACTATTATTACTATTGGGAGCTTTGAGTGAAGATCCAGACCTTCTGTCTCACTTCTGGACTTAATTGTTCTTGTTCGAGTGCTTGCTTCAGACCAATGACTAAGGAGGACAGGGATATTTGCCTGAAAATCCTGTTAATGGAAGTGGCACTCAGTCAGCTCCTGTTTGGACTCTGCGCCACGTACTTCAGTGTCGGTGCGGAGCACCCTGCCAGCACCGAGCCCTTCTCGGCACCATTCGCCTTTGCTGATGCCAAAGAACTGGTAATAGAAACAGCGCACCAATCGAGGCTGTTCCCACGCACCAAAGAGGGATAAGAAGGCAAGGTTGGACAAAGGACCCTCATTGAGCTAATCACCTGCTCTGGAGAGGCTAGAGCCAGCTTCTCATCCCAGGGCTGAAGGCCCTTTGAGGGAGCCATCTACAACGCCTGAGAGTGGAAGGGGCCCCCTCCACCTAACAGTGCCTTCAGTGCCAGAGGCTTTTCAAGTGTCCAGCTCCCATTGCCTCCCAGTCGGCTATCCTTACCCTCAGCATCGGAATGGGTAAAGGCACCCATCTTCAGGAGTAAACCTGCCATGGGGCCACCACAGTGGTCAGTCAACCAATGCCTTTCCCCATCTCAGCACTGGTCTACAACACCTCAGTCAACATCTCCGGCAATGTGTTGAAGGTCTCCACCATGTCAACCCTGGTGTCTGACCTGGAGGAGAGACTCATTGGCTACATATGGTCGATCTCGGTCTGCCTGGTACCGAGGTCATCACTCTCATGGCATCGGTCACTGGTAGCATGGTGACAGTTGCTGGATCCCTGGCACTGATCCAAAGCATCACACGGCCTGACATCTTATCACACACTGCCATGCATGGGTGCCTGGCCTTAAGGACAATGGCCTGTCCAGTGGCCATCCTGGAACCCCTGGGGGATCCTGGTGGCACCAGGACCCTACTCACTCCAGTCCTCTGCAGCTGCATCCAGAAAACGATCCACAGTACTGACTGGCCCAGTGTGGGACGCAGACTCGGGATCCAGTACCGGCACTGAAGCATGGAACCCTGAGATGGAGATAGCTCCTCTTGAAGAGGAGGAGGAACCACTCCCTCCCCTAGCGTTATCATTATCGTCTTAATTCCTGAACGAGGTGGTTGGCCAAGCATGACTCCCCCAGTACCATCAGATGATTTTCGGGTGCACCAAAAACACCTTAAAGAGATTGCATCCAACCTGGACTTGGAGGCTGAGGAGCTCACAGAGCCTATGGACGGCCTCTTTGACATCCTGACAGCTGCGGCACCGGCTAACGTCGCATTGCTGGTTCATGAAGGAGTGCTGAAGGTTGTCAGTCTTTGGCAGACCCCATCCTCCCTGCCACCAATATCCAAAAGGGCTGAGAAGAAATATTACGTTCCGGCCAAGGAATATGAATACCTCTTCTCCCTGGTGGTGGTTGCAACGAATGAGTGGGAGAGACAAGTTCAACACTAAGAACCAGGACGTTAAGAGTCTGGACTTGTTTGGAAGAAAGATTTATTCCACAGTCAGTTGTCAGCTCAAATCTCCAGCCTTGCATACATTGTTAGGGGGAGAGAATTTTAGCATTTGGGACTCCATAGCTAATTGTTAATAAATGTGTTAATAAATGTGTTAATAAAATTTGCGGATGACACGAAGCTGGGGGGTATTGCTAACACGGAGAAGGACCGGGATGCTATTCAGGATGATCTGGACCACCTTGTACACTGGAGTAATAGTAATAGGATGAAATATAATAGTGAAAAGTGCAAGGTCATGCACTTAGGGATTAATAATAAGAATTTTACATATACGTTGGGGATGCATCAGTTGGAAACGACGGAGGAGGAGAAGGACCTTGGGGTATTGGTTGATAACAGGATGACTATGAGCCGCCAATGTGATATGGCTGTTAAAAAAGCAAATGCGGTTTTAGGATGCATCAGACGAGGTATTTCCAGCAAGGAGAAGGAGGTGTTAGTGCCGTTATATACGGCGCTGGTGAGACCCCACCTGGAATATTGTGTGCAGTTTTGGTGTCCCATGTTTAAGAAGGATGAATTCAAACTGGAACAGGTTCAGAGACGGGCTACTAGGATGATCCGAGGAATGGAAAATCTGCCTTATGAAAGGAGACTCAAAGAGCTTGGCTTGTTTAGACTGGCCAAAAGAAGGCTCCGGGGGGATATGCTTGCTCTATATAAATATATCAGGGGGATTAACGTTAGGGAGGGAGAGGAATTGTTTAAGTTTAGTACTAATATAGGCACGAGGACGAATGGGTACAAATTGGATATTAGGAAATTTAGACTAGAAATTAGACGAAGGTTTCTAACCATTAGGGGAGTGAAGTTCTGGAATAGCCTTCTGAGGGAAGTAGTGGGGGCAAATGACTTATCTGGCTTTAAGACTAAGCTTGATAAGTATATGGAGGGGATGTTATGATGGGATAGTTTAATTTGAGCAATTGATTTTGGATTATCGGCAGATAAGTCTGCTCAATGGTCTGTGGGAATGCTGGATGGGATGGGAACTGAGTTACTGCAGAGAAATCTTTTTTGGGTGCTGGCTGGTGAGTCTTGCCCACATGCTCAGGGTTTAGCTGATCGCCATATTTGGGGTCGGGAAGGAATTTTCCTCCGGGGCGGATTGGCAGGGGCCACGGAGGTTTTTCGCCTTCCTCTGCAGCGTGGGGCATGGGTCGCTTGCTGGTGGATTTCCCTGCAGCTTGAGGTCTTCAAATCTCATTTTTGAGGATTTCAACAACTCGGTCATGGGTTCGGGGTTGTTATAAATGTGTATGGGTAGGGTTTTGTGGCCTGCCTTGTGCGGGAGGTCAGACTAGATGATCATATTGGTCCCTTCTGACCTATGAGTCTATGAGTCTATAATTCAAGGACTCTCAGCCACAGGTCATGAGGCAGGATCTTGGAGGAGGGAAGACAGTGGCTAGAGTCAATGGCCTCAGTGGTATCCATGCATCAGTGTTCCTGGCTGCAGTCCTTGGGATCATCTTAGGAGGTGCATTAATCTATACAGGACCTCCCATTTGAGGGGAAAGCCTTGTTTTTGGAGCAGACTGATACCAGGCTTTATGGCCTGAAAGGCTCCAGAGCCACTTCATGATCCCTTGGCCTATATATACTGCAGGGGTCCAGAAGATGTTTCCAGCTGCCACAGCCACTGCCTAGATATTTGGGTCAGCTATGGCAAGGGACCTCTAAGAGAAGGGACAAAGATATAGGGATTAAGTGCTGCCATCCCACTTCTTCCTCCTCCGCTTCCCAATTGGGGCCTGTGTGCCATCAGAGTGGCTTGTGGCAGGCATTTTGAGGGTGCACATGAGAACGGTGTCTGTCTTGCCTCAGTTTCCATCCTCCCCCTGTTTATTTTTGAACCAACTGTTCCCCTTCCTTTCTGCATGGACCAGATTACATCGGATCATTGGAGCCTCAACACCATTATCAGATGGTTACGCCCTGCAATTTTCTTCAGTATCTCCCTCCCACCCTTTCCTTCTGTCCCTCTTCAGGCACCCTTCTCACAAGCAGCCTGTCACTCAGGAGGTGGAAACCCTCTATGGGTAGGGGCTGTGGAGGATGTTCCTCAAGACATGAGAGAGAAAGCGTTTTACTCTGGATACTTCCTTACTCCAGAGGCCAAAAGAATGCCTCAGACCCATCCTGGGCTTCATCCCCTCAACAGATTTCTAAAGAAATTTAAGTTCCATATGGTCTCCCTAGCCTCTATCTTCCTTTCTCGGGATCCAGGGGACTGGTGTGCCATCCTCGACTTAAAGAACGCATATTTCCGTTTTCCAAGGCCATAGGAGATACCTCCAGTTTGTGGTTGGCCAGTGACACAGCCAATTCACAGCACTGCCCTTCGGCTTCTCTTCCACTCCAAAGGCTGTCACAAAACGTATGGCAGTAGTGGCTGCTTACCTGAGGCATCGAGGGGTGCAAATTTACCAGTATCTTGATGACTGGCTCATCAAGGGAAAGTCACAATTTCAGGTCCAGCACAACCTCAGTCTCGTGAGATCCACCTGTCAAAATCTGGGCCTGCTCATGGATGAGCAAAAATCAACTCTGTTCAACTGATAGTTTATAGCAGCGATTCTTGATCCACACAGGCCAAGGCCTGCCTTCTGGAGCCCCTTTTTCAAGTCATGCTGGGTCTCATTACGGGCATACAAACCCACCCAATCACGACCGCTTGATCATGCCTCAGACTGCTGGGATACATGGCAGTGTGCACGTATGTGATCCAGCATGCTCGTCTAGGTCTCTGACCCCTACCGTCATAGCTAGCGTCAGTCTACAGTCCCAGCGGGCACAGTCTGGACCTTGTGGGACTCTCAACTCCACTGGAGCTGCCACTTTGGCCGGACCTTCACTCCCAGGACCACAGCGGTCTCTTGCATCCGCATCTAGCATCCCTGCGCCTGTAGAGGAGCAGACTTGCTCAGTGCAAGTTCAGCAGGTTCTCATGAGCAGCAGAAAGCCTTCTATCAGAGCAACGTACCTGACCAAAGGGAAAAGGTTTTCCTGTTGGGCCTCGTGAACCTTTCTCCTCGCTGAACCTCAATGCAACATGTGCGTGTGCCCTCGTGCAGGGCTGTCAGATCTTTTGCCTTCGTGGTATCTGTAGGGCCAGCTCTGGCACCCTCAGGAGCCCCGTGATCATGCAACAGTATATGAGGCGCCTCCGGCCCTTTGCCGCCTCATTTCCTTCTTGTTGTCAACTCCAACAGTGGGGTGGAGGGTGGGTCATGGAATGGACGTGAGCAACAGATCTCGAGGATCAATGGTTACGGAAGGTTAGTAACTGGATTTTTTTTTCTTCCTTGTAATTTCTCTGGGCAGCACAGCTTTTTCAGGAGGTATGCTACCAGTGTCATTCCACCCATGCCTCTCTCAGATTGCATCTTCCAAAAGAGCCTAGAAGGCATAGAAGAGGAACTTGTTGGTAATCATGCCAGTCGGGTCAATATCCATTCCCAGAAGTATTTTCTTGTCTGTTTTGGCTCCGATTCAGCAAGATGCTTAAGAGGGTCCTCGCATGTAGTTACACACATGCATGTTACCTTGCTGAACCTGAGCCTTTACTAGGAAAGATGCGTGGGGTGGCTGCCCATCAGCCACTGGCCCTCTTGCCCTGCACCCCTCCTTCAACCTACTGATTGCTGACAATGAAGAGTTCACACAGAGCATCTCTGAGGGGTTGTAGGGCAGGGGGTATATATAATGCTGCCTAGGCTCAGCTCCTCTCCTTCACAGATTTTTGGGCATTTGAATGGATTTTCTGCTCCTCTTGTTCCCTCTTGAGTTCCAGTGTTAAAGGAGAAGATATGGTCAGAAGTGTGTTAGAAGTAGCCAGCCACTGCTAAGCTATTAAACATTAGAAACTACTGCTTATAGTGGGAAAAAGTGCATGTTTCATCGTTACCTTGTCTTCCCTCTTTTCTTCCCTAATTATTTGTTTGGTTTTGTCCACTTGTATCATAATTAAGATCCTTGAGGTAGGACTTCCTTTACTTTATATCTCTGCAGTGACCATTATGATGAGGTCCCAAACCCTGATTATGGGTTTTAGGTACTAACATAATACAAATGCTAATTGGTAGTTTCTGGTTTTACTCTAAAATGTAGTGCCCTTCCCCCTCTCCCCCACCCACCCACTCACCCACCCACACACTGTGCATGTGATTTTTTTTTTTGAGTAACATTAAAGCTAATTCATTGCTAGAGAGCCAAATTTGCAAAATGTTTTATTCCTCAAATTTCATTAGAATAGTTACTTGTGGGCAGGGAAAATCCATTGATACAGACCTGTAGTGTGTAGTTTCTTTATATAAGCGGGAGATGTTTCAATTCCAATTTGATTAAAATCTTGTAATTGTTTAAAAAAATGTTAAATTATAATTTAAGTGGATTTCAGTTGGCAATTTGTGACCTTGGCCTGCAAAAATTAATTCAGTTCATGCATTCCTAGTGAGGCCTGTGTTGATCCCATGTAGTAATGTTCATGTCTGGCACCCTTCCTTGGATAATGGAATTACTTAATAGAGAAGTCACTGGGGAATCTGTGTAAACAACACTATTGTTTTTAAAAACCACATTTTGAATGTATACTATGTGAGGTGACAATACTGTACGTGAAAAATTCTATGAGCTCTGTGGAAAAAAGGTAGTGATTTATGGTAATTCTATGTAGGAGAACAGAGATAATATATTTGAAGATGCTACACATACATGTAGCTAAAGTTGTACGTTTTGAAATAGTTTTTACTGTGTAATGAATGCCTGCTTCCTAATGCTGTACACAACAGAAGGCAAAATGAAAATTGTGATTCAAATTTAGTGTTGGTATTTCCAGACTGTTTTCAGTGCCTGACTGAGCCATCTCAATACTGTATCATCAATTGATAAAGAAATTTTTAGGGTGGGGGACTTAGTGATGTATAGTATCGGGTTTCTAACAACCCTACAATTTTTGTTTCCATTAAGACTACTTTTTTCCTCTTTACCTGTAGCTGGTGATTCCATTAACCACACAAGATGACTTGGACAAAGCTATTGAACTGCTAGATCGTAGTGTTCACATGAAAAGCCTCAAGATACTGCTCGTAATACATGGAAATACACAGGTATGAATCGGTATTTTTATTAACGGCTAGGTTAAAAAGTTTACTGAAGGCAGTTCAAAGGGACATTGCCTACTTAAAAATTACACCTCTGTCTGAAATAATTATCTATTATTGTTACAAGTAACATCTAAGATTACTCTGTGAGAAGTTAGAGAGGATGTTTTTCTGTTTGGTCAGTTTGTTTTCTTTATGAATGTTGTTTTATGTTTGGACAATTTCACTGTGTTCCCCTGAAGTGTTAATTATTAGTGTGAGTTTTTCAGAAAGCAGCAAAAGATACATTTTTTAAAATAGGAAAATGTGATGTAAAATCACCAACATTGGCATTTAATTTTAGAGACAAGTGCAGTACTAGAAACTGCTATTTTAACTTCTTTAAATTAGGACATTACAAACACAATAAGACCCTGATAATGACCTAGTCATTGAGTTATACCACATTATAAATTATTATTTTGTATGACTCTTTCAAGCTGAAATCCAAACATCAGACCCCAGGAGCAAAAAGAGTGTGTGCATTTTTCTTGATACAAATTGAAAATTGCGAGTTTGAAAAAAGTTCAAATTATCACAAAAACATAACCTTCTATTTCAGCGTAATTTAAGACTGATTGTAGGAATCTTTGAATAAACTATTGATGAAGTGATATGAAATATATGGAGTTTGACGCGAATGGGCTTTTTTTCCTTCTGCTTATATTATAAAAAAGGGAAAAAGGATATATGCCATGGAGACATTTCTCTTAATATAAAGAGCTTTTGGAAAGCTGTGATGTGTTTTTCTTTGTTTTTCACATTTCAGGACTATAAGACTAAACTTACTTGTTGTTTTATTCTGTTTTCATTTTTAGGTTCCCACCCTGAATAACATGGAGCCCTTGCCATCACTGGAAGATTTGGATAATACTGTGTTTGGAGTGGCAGAGAGGAAAAACATGCTGTCTGTAATAGGTAAAGCAATTAATATTCCTGTAACTTTAAGTGTTCTAAATGTCCTTTTAAATCATCTGCAAACTTGTACATGAGAGCGTATCTCTATTAATCCTGACTGATTAGTTGATGTCATATTAATTTTATGGAGGTTTATTCATACTGATGAATTAGGTGATGTCTTAATGAATTTCTAGTTGTAAAAATCAAAGAAAAATTAAATAAAGGTGAACATATTTTTGTATTGTGTCTAAATGTTTAGTGCAGAAAACACTGACAAAAAATAATTCGTCCATAGTTGAAAGAACCCTGTAATACAGTGATCTCCAAACTTTTTGGGTCACACTCCCCTCTTACCTGGTCCACACTACCCTGAGAACTGTGGTCAGAGTCACAGTTGGGGGCCACAAGTGGGGCCAGGAGCTGGGGCCCGAGTTGTGTCTGTGGCTGGAGCTGCAGCCATAGAGCCGGGACTGGGACCGCAGCTGGGAGCTGAGGCTGAGGCTGCAGCCAGGGGCAGGGCTGGAGTGGAGATGGGGCAGAGCAGGGCTGGGTGGTGCTTTGTCCTGCCCCTGTGGGGGCTGGCCCATGCTCTGCCATGCCCCCCTGAAGGTTGTTCCATGCCCCCCCATGGGGTCGTGCCCCACAGCTTGGGGACCTCTGCTGTAATAGAAGTAGCTTTAGGATATTAAAGTTAGCAAATGGGTTTAATTCTTTCTTCCCCAATGTTCATCTATAGATTTCTCTTTTTATTGTTCCTTTGTGGCCTCATCCCTTCTATCCATGAGAGTCAGTGTCAATACTCCCTTTGACTTCATTGTTGCAGGACAAGCCACTGAACAAAGCCATATTTATTTAAATGCAATGCATTTTCCTGACTGCAAGAGTCTATTCTTAAAATTTATGTTTGGCGATTTAGATTTTGGGCTGCATTTAAAATACCTCTAACAGAAGTAGCTGTGTTAGCATTGGGTTAATCGACCATTTCTCAGACTTGTGGTTTGAAATGTGAGGTTTACTTGTGAAATTTAATTATGAGGATTCCTTGGTTTCACTTATATTATGGCTATAGAATTAATTGAACAAGTAACATTTTTTCAGTCAGTTTAATTGTAAATTAAATTTTGATTTTGCACATCATATAAGGATACTTTTGCAGTGTATTTTATAAAGAAAAGAAAATTAACGTGGCACTGTAACCCATCTGTTTGAAGGAAGTAGTTGGATGTTTAAATGCTTGCTTGCTTTATTTTCGGATTGGATATTGAGCCACCTTTTCTTTAAATTTTACATGTGACCATATTAATAAATACAAATGTTAATGTGATACAAGGACCCATATTTAGTTAATAATTTGTCAATCTAGTTTGATCCAGTTAAAATACATTTTTACAACATTCATTATTGCCAACCACAAGGTTTAAAATCATGAGCCAGGCCACAAAATATTATGATTCTTTTAAAATAATACATTTTGGATTATTTGTGTTTGTCTTCTGTATTTTGAGTCTTTAAGGTTTGTGTTTGCAAGCTCTTCTCTGAAGTGGTGATGGTTAAAACGTTTTGGTTTTGTTTGTAGTGATTCTCACATAAACAAGACTCCAGGGGATGGGTTTTGAAGTAAAACTTCATGAAATGATACATAAAATCATGATAATTGGCATAAGTAAATACTCCCCTCTTGTGAAATCTTGGTCCAGTCTGTATCTGATGTGCTGCTTGTCTGCAGAACGAATGAATTGTGTGCCTGTGCCATACAATGGAAAATGGGGCATTATTAATGTGAGATTTAGAATGCATTGGATTAGATTGCGTGTCGGAAGGGGCAAATTTTTGTCTAGAGACAGATATGTCACAATTCCCAGATTATAGGTTTAGAATTATATTGTCTGTCTTGTAATGATGTTGTGGGCACCAAAAATGGCAGGAGAAACACAGAATGTTGACCATAGGTCCAGGAGTGTGTGTAAAGGAGAAAGTGATCATAGCTGGCCCTGGGCTCTGTGAAGCCTTTGACTCCCTTGATTTTGGTTTAGTGAGGAATCTAAAAGAGAATTTCAGGTTTTATTTTCTTTAAAGCAAGTTTCTGTCCTTAAAGATAACACTGGAAACATAAACTGATGTGTACTAATCTCTGGGGAGAAAGGAAGAAGCAGCAGGTGGCTGAGAGGCACATGAAGATTCATCCCTTTCACACACTTTCATGTAATATGAGTTAGTTAATTTCGGGGGTTTATCCCAAAGAATCGTTTTGCTACCCCTCTCAAATCCAGAGGCCTTGGGCATGGTGATGTGATGACAGTGGATTCTTTGTGGTTACCTTTAAACCCTCTACTGTAAGCTGAACTGTTGTTCTTGTTATCTACTATGGGAATCAATGGACATTTTGATGATGGAAAACTCAAGGATCCTAATGCACTTTTCCAGTCTTTCAATATATTGATTAAATTTCTTAAGCAATGCTAACTCACAATGTTTAGTACTTCTTAATTTGTTGTCTTCAGCCCTGATCTTGGAACCTGATCCACAGGGGCAGAACCCATTTCCCCTGAGCAGGATTGGGACTTTATTTTGTCCCTTAATAAAATAAATAAAAGTGATTTTAAAATCTCGTGACACTACATTTTAGGAGATGACAAATCTTTAGTTGATGGTGCCCAGTTTGGGGTTTTTTTGAATCTCTGGCCTTGGGTGTTCAGCATCTTGCAGTATCAGACTCCATGAGAGCAACAGTCAGCATTTAAAAATTGTGAAATAAATCATGATAAATGAAGAAAAAAATTCACTTAAAAAAAAAAAGAAAAGAAAATACAATAGTAAGCCTTTTTGCCAGCGAGATTGTTTAAATCACCTATCCAAGCAAAGTGTTCTTCAGCTGTTTTTGTTTGTTTATTTAAGGTTCTAATACACGTGATAGAAGTTCACCGCCCCCAGGATACATTCCAGATGAGCTGCACCAGGTGGTACGAAATGGCTCATTCACTAGTATCAATAGTGAAGGCGAGTTCATTCCAGAAAGCATGGATCAAGTAAATATTTTTTTTCATTTCCACTTCATTAAAGGCCTCTGAGCATGGTGACTGGCTGACTGACCTACCGATTGCCACCTTATCAGCCTGTCATTAATGTTGGTACACTGGTTTAAGAAAGTAAAGTACTATAAACCTAGTAAGTATCACCACTTTCTTCTGGGAGGTGCACGGGGGTGTGGCAGTCTGTCCCTCCGATCTGTCCGTTTGCTGCATTCGGGTGGAGTAGCTGAATATTAGAACATATAAGAATTCTGAACAAAAATGTAAAAGGTGGATGGGGTCTGAACAGTTTGGAGGATTGAAAAGGGGATATGTAATGCCTTTCACATCTGGGCCATTATTAATCCTTTTTAGAGTGGTGCGTAATTCCCTGTTTGAGATCAGGACCCTCTAGAGTTAGGCTCTTTACTCACAAATAATAAGAGGCAGTACCTACCATGAAGAATTTACAATCTAAGTAGATGAGGGAGGATGGAAGAGAAAACAGAGGCATAGCATTAAAGTGTGGGTTTACCAGGTTGCACAGAAGTCAGTGTCTGAAATGGAAGATGAATTTGTCTTCTGACACTCAGTCCAGAGCCCTGGCCACATGGCAAAACTGCCTCCAGTCCTGTAATCAGATCTATCCCAGTTCTGTACTTAATAAAAATCATTACCATTGGTCTACATGAAGTCAGTTAGTGACTGACATTTCAAGTACACAGATCATAGAATATTAGAGTTGGAAGGGACCTCAGGAGGAATCTAGTCCAACCCCTGCTCAAAGCAGGACTATCCTCAGCTAAATCATCCCAGCGAGGGTTTTGTCAAGCTGCAGCTTAAAAACCTCTAAAGATGGAGATGCCACCACCTCCCTAGGTAACCCATTCCAGTGCTTCACCACTCTCCTAGTGAAAAACTTTTTCCTAATGTCCAACCTAGACCACCCCCACTGCAACTTGAGACCGTTGCTCCTTGTTCTGTCATTTGCCACCACTGAAAACAGCCTAGCTCCATCCTCCCTGGACCCCCTTTCAGGTAGTTAAAGGCTGCTATGTTCACAGGGAATTATTCCTTTTGTTAGCAACATATATGGAGACTCCAAAATGTAAAAAATTATAGCACGTGTAATTGTATCAACCCCTTGCACAAGTCATCAGTAGTATTTAAACCTACGACTTTCATCTGTCTAGCGCATGCCTCTACTGTTTAAGCTATAGGAATAACTCATTTTGCTGGCAGAAGTAGTAGACTGTTGTTGTCTCTGTACCAGCAACTCAAAAGGGCATGTAACCTGGATTGACAGACACAGCAAAAGACTCGTCTCTGACCCCATAACCATCTACTTGCCAAATTTCAAGTTCCTGCACCAAAGCCTGCAGCTATCTAAATATATATATTTAAAACATTGCCACAGCTGTCCTTTTACTAGCCTCATTTTTGGTCACATTTTCAAAAAAAAATTCAGCCTGAGGCGTAGAGGCCAAACAATTTTGTTAATCTAATATAGGTGTCGCAACCACTCCCCTCATTGTGTGCGTACTACGTACATTTCTTTTAACATAATTGCTGTAATTTACTATTTCCCGCACATTGTAAATCAAACACATAAATACAAACAAGATGTTCATATTAGGTGGGAGAAGGGCAGAGTGCTTTTCAACAAGCAAGAATCCATGCAATATGACTTCAGCCACATAAAAGCTATAACTGCTGTCTTTTGTTTCATGTATTGGGTTTTGAGCTATAAAACATGGTGTTAAGAATCATCCTCCATAAAAAAAGATTGAATGTTTCAGTCCCTTTCTTATTGTTACTTCTAGATGCTGGATCCATTGTCCTTGAGCAGTCCTGAAAATTCTGGCTCAGGTAGCTGCCCCTCACTTGACAGCCCTTTAGATGGGTAAGAACTACTTACGTTCAGCACTTCTTTCTACTAGATTGCTTCACAGTACCTACCACAGAACATAGTAATTATACCTTCAGGAACAATTTCTAGGTGTACTTTTTTCCAACACAAAAACAGAACAAAAAGCAAGAACGATATAAAAACATATTTGGATCTAACTGCTTACTGATGCACAGATGAGAAGAGCATGTTATTTTTGAAGATGTATGAAATTTAAAACATCAGATTCTGTACTTGCTGCTTTGTTGCACACAATGTAAATCTAGCCACTGTTGTCCTGCTTGTCAATTGAGTGTATTCCACAACTCTGAACAGCTCTATTAAATATACACTTTAGATATTGGCATAATCTGCAAAAAACTTCCATTCCCCTAATGGGTTACCCAGTACTGTGCTTAATATTACTGCACAGATGGCAAATCAGTTGCAAACAGTCAAATGTAAACGGGAAGCTACGAGTAATATTTGTACATAGTCATTGAAGATAAAGATCCATTTGAGATATAAGATCATGTTATTGGCATATGTTTTAAAGAACATTTCAGGTCCACCTACATACCTAAATATTACAAATAAAACAAAATTTGAACATTTCCCAGATGAACTGACTGACTGTTCTTATTTGTTGATTTTTTTTAAATTGAATATTTTCTATTTTGAAATAAGTTGTTGTACAGGAGATATAAGCAGATAACAGTCAACCATTATCATGGGTTGGTTTTAAATTTGCTTAGGCTTTGTCATTTTGTACCACTCTTGTCTCATATTTGGAGGCTTGGGGTTAAATATTTAATAAAAATGATTAGTACACATTTATGAACCACAGATCCACCAATCTGAAATGGATGGTGGTTCCCCTGTTGAACCAGTCAGACTGGCAGAACAGCCAGTCATAATTGAGGTAAATTTCTTGTGCCTCTTTTCCTGATAAATCCATTCTCCATGTCCTGAACATATCTTCCACGCATTCAAAGTCTATCTTCTCTGGCATTTAAAATGGTTGGGGATCCATATTTGGATGGCCTGGAAACTGATAGATGTTTTGATAGGGTCTCATGATATAGTTGGGGAGAGGGTGTTCATTTTATTTTTTGTGGAAAAGTATATATTAATAAATTTGAAATCGGAAGTTTGCATCAAAACTATGAAATGATATTTTTTTATGCATTTAAATTTTGGGTGGTGGTTAAAGTTTGGGTAGACACCAGATAAGTCAAATAAATAAACATTCAACTCAGCAAATGGTGCAAAATTTCCGCATTGTCTTCAGAAATTAAACATGCCCACTCTTTCCCTTTTTGATGTCTTTTAATTTAATTTAATTTTCTATAGAATTTTGTGATCATGCTGTTAATGATTGAAGAGTTGATGGAGTTATAGATCTCCATTCAAAAGTCTTGCTCTCTTCCTGTTTCACTCTGACAGGAGCCAAAAGTGGAAAAAGACTAACTTTCCATGTCCAAAGCACCTCAGGAATGTCTTCCTCTAATTGGTTCTTACAGGCAAAACATCAACAGCACTCCTTTCCTATACTAGTAATGGAGATGGGCTAGAAAAGGGTAAAAAGTGTGGGAAAGATATTAGTTCCCAGCTTTTTTTGTGCTTATGGAACACAGGACTGAGTGTGTCAGTAACAGGGACTTTTGGTCCATCTCTGCTTCTCAAATATTTATATCAGTAGGGAAAAATGTCTATGTCCAGGAACCCCATGCTAAATAGACATAGAACCAGATTGCAGTCTCGTGAGTCAAAATACTGGCACAGCAACAAGCATATCAGTCACTCTGAAATCTAGCTTTGTATCCATGCCATACTGAATACAGTCATCTTGGAATTGAAAGGAAGGTCAGATAAAACTGACTGCCAACTTCTTTAAGTAGTTGGAGTCTACAAACTCTGTAGTAGGTATAGCCTTCAGGCTTAAAGCATGTATCTCTTTGTGTCCATTTTGTGGAAAAGATGTGAAATTGGAAACCAGCTGTTATAAAAAATATCACATAAAGGAACTTTGAAAACCTTTGGGATTTGAGCTTTCCAGAAGCTTGTACGTACTTAAGGGCAAAAGATTGCTTACGGGATGAACTCATTTAATTATGCTTATCCAATTCTAGAGTAAGAGAGAGAAATTCCTGTTGTTTCCAATGGAAGGAAAAATAAGCTATTCTATGGCTATTTATACCATGTTTAAGAAGTTTCTCAGACTTTACAGGAAAACTTGAATCCTGGATCTCCATTACTCAAAAACACATCTTCATGGCATTTGTTCTCTCATAAGAGTGTATTCCATTTCCATAGAAGGAAGTAGTTTTCTACTGCTAAATATTCTGCACTTCCATAGCAACTTTCCATCTGGGGACTGGACTACACTAGAGAGTTTTGTCGACAAAAGTCAGCTTTTGTCAATAAGACAGTGGAGGTATACATACTGAAATGCTCCTCCAACTGATGTAACTCCCCTGCTATAATAAAACGACCTCAACAAGAGGTGTACAGCTTATGCTGGCATAGTTACAGTGATGCAGTGTCACTATGGACTGTGTTCCTTATATTGGCTGTCCCCTGGAGAGCTGAGCGGCTGCCCCTGCTCCCGGCTGGAAGCGGGGTGAGAAGGCACAGGCAGCTGGACCCCACGGCCAACGGGGGAAGGAAAAAGCCCCAGGCGGCTTTCCCCGGCTCCCTGAGGGGAAATAGGCAGTGGAGGAGGCAGCCTGCCAGGAGCCCCTAGGGCAATGGAAGTCCTTCTCGTGAGGGGACACATCACCGAACGAAGGAGGGTAGTGTGGACATCAGCCACCACAGTAAGTTGACCTAACATAGGTTAGAATCATAGAATATTAGCATTGGAAGGGACCTCAGGAGGTATCTAGTCCAACCCCCTGCTCAAAACAGGACTATCCGCAGCTAAATCATCCTGCAAAGGTTTTGTCAAGCCTCAGCTTAAAAACCTCTAAAGATGGAGATGCCACCACCTCCCTAGGTAACCCATTCCAGTGCTTCACCATCCTCCTAGTGAAAAACTTTTTCCTGATGTCCAACCTAGACCTCCCCCACTGCAACTTCAGATCATTGCTCCTTGTTCTGTCATCTGCCACCACTGAAAACAGCCTAGCTCCATGCTCTCTGGAACCCCCTTTCAGGTAGTTAAAGGCTGCTATCGAATCCCCCCTCATTCTTCTCTTCTGCAGACTAAACAGGCCTAGTTCCTTCAGCCTCTCCTCATGAGTCTTGTGCTCCTGCCCCCTAATCATTTTCATTGCTCTCCGCTGGACACTCTCCAACTTGTCCACATCCTTTTTGTAGTTGGGGTCCCAAATCTGGACACAATACTCCAAATGCGGTCTCACCAATGCCGAAAAGAGGGTAATAATCACTTCCCATGACCTGCTGGCAATGCTCTTACTAATGCAGCCCAATATGCCATTAGCCTTCTTGGCAACCAGGGCACACTGCTGACTCATATTCAGCTTCTTATCCACTGTAACGCCCAGATCCTTTTCTGCAGAACTGCTGCCTAGCTCGTCGGTCCCAGTCTGTAGCTGTGCATGGGATTCGTCCGTCTGAAGTGCAGGACTCTGCACTTGTCCTTGTTGAACCTCATCCGATTTTCTTTGGCCCAATCCTCCGATTTGTTTAGGTCCTTCTGTATCCTATCCCTCCCTTCCTGGGTGTCTACCACTCCTAGCTTAGTGTCATCTGCAAACTTGCTGAGGGTGCAATCTACCCCCTCTTCCAGTTCATTAATGAAGATGTTGAACAAAACCGGCCCCAGGACCGACTCCTGGGGCACTCCACTTGTGACCGGCTGCCAGCTAGACATGGAGCCATTGATCACTACTCGTTGAGCCCTATGCTCTAGCCAGTTCTCTATCCATTTTATAGTCCATTCATCCAACCCATACTTTTTTAACTTTAATACTGTGGGAGACCATAACAAAAGCTTTGCTAAAGTCAAGGTATATCACATTCACTGCTTTCCCCTCATCCACAGAACCAGTCACCTCTTGATAGAAAGGAATGAGGTTGGTCAGGCATGACTTTCCCTTGGTGAATCCATGTTGACTGCTCCTGATCACCTTCCTTTCTTCCAAGTGCCTTAAAATGGATTCCTTGAGGACTTGCTCCATGATTTTTCCAGGGATTGAGGTGAGGCTGACCGGCCTATAATTCCCTGGATCCTCTTTCTTCCCTTTCTTGAAGATGGTCACTATATTTGCCTTTTTCCAGTCATCAGGGACCTCCTCGTTACCACGAGCTTTCAAAGATAATAGCCAATGGCTCTGAAATCACATCAGCTAAGTCCCTCATCACCTCAGCATCTGGCCCCATGGACTTGTGTATGTCCAATCTTTCTAAATAGTCCTGGACCTGTTCCTTCAGCACTGCAGGATGTTCACCTCCTCCCCATTCTGTGCTGCCCAGTGCAGTAGTCTGGGAGCTGACCTTGTCTGTGAAGACAAGGCATAAAAGGTATTGAATACCTCAGCTTTCTCCACATCCTCTGTCACTAGGTTGCCTCCCCCATTCTGTAAGGGGGCCACACTTTCCCTAATCTTCCTCTTGTTGCTAACATACCTGTAGAAACCCTTCTTGTCCCCTTTCACATCCCTTGCTAGCTGCAACTCCAGTTGTGCTTTGGCCTTCCTGATTTAATTCCTGCATGTTCGAGCAGTATTTTTACAATCCTCCCTAGTCATCTGACCAAACTTCTTTCTTTGTAAGCTTCTTTTTTGTGTTTAAGCTCACCAATGACTTCGTTGTTAAGCCATGCTGGTCGCCTATCCCACTTGCCATTCTTTCTGCACATTGGGATGGTTTGTTCATGTTCCCTCAATAAGGTTTCTCTAAAATGCAACCTTCTTGGATTCCTTTCCCCCTCATATTAGCCTCCCAGAGGATCTTGCCCTTCAGCTCCCTGAGGGAGTCAAAGTCTGCTTTTCTGAAGTCCATGGTCCGTATTCTGCTGTTCTCCTTTCTTCCTTTTGTCAGGATCCTGAACTCGACCATCTCATGGTCACTGCTGCGTAGGTTGTCACCCACTTCTACTGCCCCTACCAAATCTTCCCTGTTTGTGAGCAGCAGGTCAAGAGCAGCACGGCCCCTAGTTGGTTGCTCCAGCACTTGCACCAGGAAGTTATCCGCGACACAGTCCAAAAACTTCCTGGATTGTTTGTGCTCTGCTGTATTGCTCTTCCAGAAGATGTCAGGGTGATTGACGTCCCCCATGAGAATCAGGTCCTGTGAACTGGAAACTTTCCCTAGTTGACTGAAGAAAGCCTCATCTGCCTCATCCTCCTGGTCTGGTGGTCTATAACAGACACCCACCACATCACCCTTATTGTTCTTGCTTCTAGGCTTAACCCAGAGACTCTCAACTGGCGTATCTCCAGTTTCACACTGGAGCTCAGAGCAATCATAGTGCTCTCTTATGTACAGTGCAACTCCTCCACCCTTTTGCCCCTGCCTGTCCTTCCTGAAGAGCTTATACCCATCCATGACTGTGTTCCAGTCATGTGAGTTATTCCACCAAGCCTCAGTTATTCCAATTATTGACTGTTTGTAGTGTAAACAAGGTCTGAGAATCTGTGCTGTGCAAATATTTAATTTAATTTAATTTAATTTAGTCTCAAAATATGCCTTTGAGTTATGTAACTTTTACCCCATTTTACAGATGAGAAGCCTTGTCTGGCATAGAGATTGCATCAAGGCCTAAAATATCCACTTTGTTGCTGGTGTGTATAAGGTTATGCACTCAGTATTAGGTATTTAGGGGGTTTACCCTATTTTAATGGTTGCCTAATTTTTGAGGATTTTTCCGCCACGAAAACCAGTGTAACCTTAATTCAAAAGACTGAAAGTATCCCATGAAAACATTTCTTGCTTAGAAATGTTTGACTTGCCTCTACCAATCCAGAGACCCTTTTGTTATCATCCTCATTTAGTTGCCTCTGTTCGTTTGTTCAAGGACTCCTAACCGAGTTGTAGGCTTGTCTCCATTGCTGCTTCTGTTGCCTATTAGAGAAATTCTTATCTGGAAAAGGAAGATCCTGGGGTGGTATGGTTATGGAAGTGCTGCAATTGGTTGTTCTGTCTGATTGGAATCCCATGCATTTCTGTTTGGTGGCTGGGAGTTACATAAAACAAATTTCGGTAAGAAATGATTTGACCATGTGAAAAACCCTTAATCATTCAATAAAACTGCTTTTTAAAAGTTTTTTTAATAAAATCACGAGCTTCACAGAAGGAAAGAGGAAATCTGAGATTTGCACCACTGCATTTTTTGGGTAAAAATATTTAAACAGGCTACATAAATTCTTGAATAATGAATATCCTATGACTGATGTTTTGATTTTGTTTATCCATAAAGGTGCAAGGCATGAGCTTATGTGGCTTCATTTGCACTGCTTTGTGTCTCCTAGTAGACAGTTCTAAGGAGCAATGCCATTTGTTTCCTCCCTACCCCAAGTAAGATCCATCCATTGTAATTGATATCTACAAGCTTTGGTATTTCAAAGTTGGATCCCAGCTTGTCTACAAGTGCGGCAGACTGGGATGGCACAAACTTTGCTGTCATTCTAGTTATAAAACAGTAAGACTTAAGTGTTTGCCTGACTATTCTGACTCTCTAATAACATAGAGTGGTGTTTTGCACTTCTAGAGATAGCTACCCAAAATCTCGGATGCCAAGAGCGCAGAGCTATCCAGATAACCATCAGGAGTTTTCAGGTTGGTAAAACTACTGAGCCCATTTATTTGTATTACTTATATCCAGCTGTAAGTAACATGTTTCAGGATGCACTTTTATAGTATGTTGTTTCTCCTTGGGGCACCCGGAGGTTTGGGGCACCTTGCTACCACCTTCCCTTTGTGTGAGGAAGCCTTGTCTGTGTCTGGCATGGCTCAGCTCCCCAACTCTGCCAGCCATGGGCCACGCAAGCACTTGCCTCTTGACCTCACAGGCCCCACTGTCACTGTACTGCTCAGTGATTGGCACACTCCCTTAACGCACACAATTTAGATCTGTTGATAGTGAAATCCAGTATGAGTTTATCTAACAGAGTAGTAGCAAGTAGAAGTATTGGAAACAAATGATTACATCAAAAATAAAACTAATACACGTAGACCCTAGACTTAATTAACAAGATACTCTACAAGACATGAAAGTATGTGCTCACCCAGAATCTTTGCAGAGCTTTACAGCCAGGCCATCTGTGCCCCTCCTTTCACGAGATAAGATGCTGTCAGTTTGCCTTCTAGGTGAAGAATTCACTGTGTTCCTTTGGACTCCCAATACCAACCCTGTCTTTATTCAGAAACAGAATATCCCCCTGCTGTTTGTTCCTTCTCATAGATTTTGCAATCTCTTAGCGGGCACTGGCTCACTATGCATACAGGCCAGTGGTTCTCGCAACAGCTTTTTGCTGCATTGACAATTTTTCCTAATATACAGTTAATGTTAGGAAAATCAAATAAATCTGCATGTAGTCACGTCCAAATAATAAGTTCTGGGTTTTGATGCATGAATTGTGTGGATCAGAATATGAGGAAAAGTTGAGGAGCTTTGACTGGAAAGGCTGCCTTATCTGCCCCACTCACAGTTCAGGTGAGAAAGGTGAGTGGGGTGCATGAAGAACTGCAGCTCTTGCCAGGTGGCTGGAGGGAGTTACTTGTTCTTCCCTGCGGAGCATCCCGTATGGTTACATGTGCAGCAACTGCCCCTGAGCCACCTGACACCCTGTTTTGGGGGCGGGGAGGTTGCTGAGGGGTCACTTGCACGTTGCAGGGAGGGAGGGATAAGTGGGTGAATACAAGGACCCTGGAGGCAATCGAGCGGCAGGCAGGGAGGAAAGGGGGGTGGATGCCAGAAAGGCAGAGAGGCAAGAGGGTGGATGTCAGAACCCAGAGGCATTGGCGTGGCCGGCAGGGAAGGGAGGTGTGAGTGGATGAATACAAGGAGTCAGACCCTCAAGTCAATTGAGTGGCTGGCAGGGAGAAAACAGGGCTGGGGGTGCCAGAAAGACAGGGAAGAAAGCGGGGGTGGGGGGGGAGTTGGGACCCCAGGCACTGGAGGACAGCCAGTGGCTGGCAGGGAGGGCTGTGGACCCCGAGGCATACACACCGGGGGGGCGGAGGGGGGCACTTACCTTGACGCTGCAGTCCGGCGGTGGAAGGTGCTTCTGGGAGCCTGAAAGGAACATTTCTGAGGTGTATCACTTTATGGTGACCTGCCTTAATTCCAAAAACTTAACATGATTTTCGGTATAGATACATAACTCCTTAAATATTATCCATATAGACATTTTGCAGTGGTTATGATGACCAGTGGGCTATTGGCTCTCAGTAGAAATGTCACAGGCCATTCTTTGGTGAACTATTATGCAGGTATCCAACCCGGGGGATCCCTGTAAAACTTCCTGTGCCCTCTGCCAGTTGGTCCCAAGAGATTCCTGGGTCACAAGACAATATAATTTTTGCCTCTCACCCAAAAGCAAAAGACAGCTTTTGTCTGGTGGCACAGGACTGGAGGTCAGACCTGGACCATAGTCCCAGTTTGCCAGTGAATTGCTGTGTAACCTTGGGTGGCTTATTTTACCTCTCTGAGCCTTTCTTTCAGTATTTTTTCCACAGGACCCATGCCTCATTTAATGCACAGAACAGAGGGTGCTCAATTAATGGACAGTTACTCAATATTTTGTTTTATTCTTTTTGCTCCGTGTATGGCCTAGACCTTTAGTGTAAACTATTCAAATCCTTGTATGAAGACAGAATGATTAATTTTGTCATAGGCTTTTCATTGGCACTCATCACAGTAGTATCCTAGTGCTTCACAAACATCAATAACTTATCTTCACAAAGCTATGAGTTGATGGGGTCATATTATCCCTATTTTACACATGGGGAGCTAAGGCACAGATAGATTATGGTCAGAAGTGTTCACTAAGGTACCTAATTGGAGAGGCCTAGGACCTGATTTGTTGGAGTACTTAGCATTATATAGTACTTTGTATATTAAAGCACAACTCCAATTTACTTCAATTGCTGTTGTGAGTGTTCAGAACTTCTGCAAATCCACCCCCCAAGTCTCAGATCAGATACCTGAAAAATGAAGAGCGCACAGTTAGTGGCTACCTCTTGCTTAGCATCACACAGGAGCTCTATGGCACAGATAATGATAGAATTACATTTTCTGGGGCAGCTTTCAACTTTCGTTACCATGGAACCTTCCTTTCTCTTCCTGCAATTTCACGTATCAGTCATTATCAATCTTCCAAATTCTGCAACAAATGAGGCAGTAGTCCTACAGTACACATTCACTGCTTCAGTACACATTCCTGCTACATCCCCAGAGTAGGTCCATTCCACGTACTGAATGAGGCAGGGATCCTGTGAAAAAACCATATGATCATTAATTAAAGACTGTCATAATGCTACATATAACAGACATTAATTAAAGTGGCACAGGCCTCCTTAATTCTGGCATTTCCTAACTTTTGTGTGCTTGACTTTGCAATCTGAAAATTTTTTTTAATATTTTTTTTTCAGTATGCTTTTTTTAAAAACTAGGACATTACATACAAAAACAAATTCCATGAGGTGTTTTGAATTCTGCAGTGTTTGGTAATATTTTATTTTTGTTCTTCGCCCCCCGCAGACTATGATAGCCCGATATTTGAGAAATTTGGAAAAGGTGGGACTTATCCCCGAAGGTATCATATTTCATATCATCACCAAGATTATAATGATGGTGAGTTTGGGACAGTGCAACGTTTTCAATGTTTGTTCTTTTTTCGGAAATTAAGTTGAAAGATTTTACAATATAACCAGAACTTGTGAAAAGAAATGAGAAGCAAACAAGTGTTCTCTTGGAAATAAATGTAAAGCACGCTTAATCTGCGTGCTTAAGGTTAACTACAAATCTGCGTTTAGGCTCCTAAATTAAAATAGCCTGATTTTCAGAGATGCTGAGCTATACCAGCTCCTGTGATGATATAGATTAGAGAATTAGGGAATCATGGGAGCAGCTGTATATGAAAACCTTCTCTGCCAAAAGCCTATGCATAAACTATACAGAGCAAATATTGAATGCCATGAGTCACTGCAATCCTTTACTACCCCAAATAGACTTTGCTGTTAGTCAGTCTGTTACGTAAAATAAGGAATGGCATAGAGTAGGTACGTTGTTGCTCTAGTTTACTGATTCTCATAATAAAAGAGGAGAGGGATATGTTACAAAATTGATAAGCACTAAATTTAGACTGATAAAAGAAATACTTGTTTACTTAATGAGTAATTAACCAGTGGAACGAATTGCTGGAAGGTATTGTATTTCAAAACAAGATTAGACATTTTGTTAATAAGTTACATTCGATAGGAGGGGGGCATTCCTCATGTTTCAGGGTATGTAGCCACTAACTGATAGGAGCTAGGAAGAAACCTTCTAGAGGTGATAATTGATGTGACCATTATGGACTGACTTTCATCTTCACCTGAACTTCTTAAACACCCTCTGTGTGCGGATACCTGACTAGATGGATCATTAGAACCCCACTGTATCTTTGGTCTGTGTTTTTTTTCAGGGATAGCCTCTCTCAGCAGTGCAGGTAGAACTATTGTTCTCTTTGGAACTTGTCTCCATTTTCTTCAAACCACCAGTAAAGAGTCACTTAATTATGTAACCCTGTTTGCAGAAATTGCAGATGTTCCCTGTGCACTGCTCCCAACCAGCCAGTCATGGACTAAATCATTAAGCTAGTTTGTCTGGTCCCTGCATGAAGGCACTCTGCACACTCTTTCCGTCTTAGTAGGCCAAACTAGGAACTCTCTTTACCATTCAGTCTGTTCCGTGCAAGATTTGAACTGTGTAATGTTTTCAGTCTGCATTTGATGCCATGTACACATGCACATATCACTTAGTACTCTTTCTTCATGGTACAGTATCATAGGTAGTCTTTGTGCATCATTGCAGGTCGTAAAACGTTTCCAAGGGCCAGAAGGACCCAGGGGAACAGCTTCCGGGCTCCAGTCAGTTTCAGCCCCACTGATCATTCGCTAAGTACAAGCAGTGGGAGCAGCACCTTTACTCCTGAGTATGAAGATAATCGAATGAGAAGAAGGGGAAGTGACATTGACAATCCTACCCTGTCAGTAATGGACATCAGCCCGCCTAGCCGCTGTAAGTTAAAAAGGCACATTATGGTCTTCAAAGAAAAATAAAAAAATATTTTAAGTATATAGTATATATGCTTATATACGTGTGTGTATATATACTTATATATAAGTATATAAGAACTGACAAAATGACTACAATACATGTTATTAAAAGATATCATAAGCCATGGCCATAATATTATTATGGTTTTACATTATAATTATAACTTACATTATAACAAATCACTACAGATCTTCTAAACATTAATAATGTTCGCATATGTCTGCACCTGAAGTAGTAAGATGCTTACCAATCAAATACTAACTTTATTTTCTCTTGCTGGTATGGGTCCTTTTTTAAAAAATAGGGAACTTCATTAGTATGGTGGTTGGAGGTATGAGTTATTTATTTGACAGGTGAATGTACTTAGCTTTATCCTGGCTATGTAATCAGTACACTTTGTAGTTGCTGTAGATCATGACTTGGTTTTTAAAGGGTACTTTTAAAATACTTGGGTGATCAAAGGTATTTTAGTCTCCTTTTCAGATTAGCTCTTAGTAAGTACCTCAGATGCGCAAATCTTGTATTTATGCATTTGGATATATTTTTATAGATAAAATATAGATTATTAGGTAGCTGACAAGATCACATTTTCCATTTAGGGAAAATTTTATAAATTCATGCTTATTTATATGGAGATATTTTAATTAAAAAACATAGTCTAGTTTCAAAAGTTTTGTTTATGTTCCAGTTTTTCTTGAACTGAATAACAAGCTCATTTGAAAAACAAAACATACTTATATTTTCAGCGCCACGAGCTCCAACTAACTGGAGACTTGGCAAACTGCTGGGTCAGGGTGCTTTTGGCAGAGTGTATCTATGTTATGACGCTGACACTGGAAGAGAATTGGCTGTTAAACAAGTTCAGTTTGACCCTGACAGTCCAGAGACCAGCAAGGTAAGAGACCCTGAAAGAAATATTTGTTAAGGGATTACTATAAGAGTGGTTTTCTGTATGCTTTCTCTTAATTTTATGAATGTTTATGAGGACATATACTTCAATGACTTTGCATGATAAAAAGACATACTGTTTAATTAAAATCTTTGTGAAGATAACTCAGTTGATGATTCTGATGTTAGAGTCATAGACTTCAGGGTCAGAAGGGACCATTATGATCATCTAATCTGACTTCCTGTATAATGCAGGCCACAGAACCTTACCCACCCACTCCTGTAATAGACCCCTAACCTATGGTAGAGTTATTAAAGTCCTCAAATCATGGTTTAAAGACTTCAAGGTATGGGGAATCCACAAGACAATCCACCAACAAGTGACCCGTCCCTCATGCTGCAGAGGAAGGTGAAAAAAACCCTAGGGCCTCTGACAATCTGTCCTGGGGGAAAATTCCTTCCTGACCCCAAGTATGGCAGTCAGCTAAACCTTGAGCATGTGGGCAAGACTCACCAGCCAGACACATTATTTCACCTTCAGATATATCTCTGTGAAACTAACATGTATTATTATCAGATTCAACACGTCCTGAGGCTATAAAGCTAAACAATGATCTAACATGGAAGGTACATTCTGCAGATATATTACTTTAAGTAGTAAAGTGAAAAATATAGGAAATAGCATACTTTAGCTTTATTTTATGAGACCAATAGAGAATGTTGTGTTACGTGGACATGACTTCAGTTGTGTACAAATTGATATTATAGGTAAAGTCCAATGCCAGTGAATCTACTATAACTGATCCCCTACATGGCTCCCCCGAAGAACATTGTTATAGTGGTTTTATTTCCATATGTCTAATCTGAGCTTGTCCTTCTCTAAATACAGTTATAATCAGAAAAGAGAAAATGTGAAAATGGGCCCATGTTACTGCCCAGATCTGCTCCTTGGTAGTATTCCAAATTGTAGCTGCCAATTTTACTGACAAAATAAATTCTTCTTTTCACTCATTAGGATTCCCTGGTCAGTGCAGGTCCAAAGAGAGTGGGCCAGATTCCATTCTGGCGCATGCATCTGCAGAACTGACTGATTGACTTGCAGTTACTGGTGATGGGGTAGGAGCCAGACAGAGCAAAGATGGACTTGCAGCTGTAGTTTTTAGTGCTGATAGTTTAAAAACAGATTATTGTAAAAATAACCAATTTGCTCTGGAAATGATAGACACAATAAACATGGAACCCAGTGATGCCGTTTTTGCAGCAGTTACTTTTCAGAGGATACCTACACTTGCCATTACTTCTTGAAACACACCCATGTCAATATCAAGAAAATTTTCTCCCTCTAATTTTGGAGCACCGCAAGTGGTCTGCAATAGATAAATGCCAAGTTTTGACTCAGGGCTTCCACGTGGAATCTCTGGGATGCTTTAAAATTCTAAATCACAGCTATTTTTTTAAGTATGTGTACAGGGAAACTTTACAAACAGAGACTAAATGGCTTTTCTACCCTTAACAACTTCCATGCTGTAAAATAAAATAAATGTTAAAGTAAAATATAGTTGGGAGGAAAAACAAAAGTAAAATATGTAATTGTGAAATATAGTTGTTAGATTTATAAATGTATTGCTTATTTGATGTAACTTGAGATAAGCTTTTAGGAACTAACTCAACTGATATCTGTAGACAGACTTAATTTTCAGCTGGATGAAAAATTCTCAAATTTGTAGCATAATATTATAGTACAGCTCTTGAACTCATTTATATTTTAAAATAAAACTAACCGACATCTAGTTCCTGAGTAAATGAGATTCGTAAAATCAATAGAATAAATAACTGAATGAAATAACTGGAAAATCTCCCTGAAGAATATAGAGAAGTCTAATGTTTCTCAGATTATGCTGTAGATCTGCTCTCCCTCATTCGAACTCTGATGTTTTCTAAAAAGAAAATGTCAACTTTACACAAACTGCAGAGTAAACCCTCCACTTAATTTAGATTCCCCAAAAGCTTCCCCATAAAGTCAATCTTGTTAACAGAAATTTAAAAGTTGTCAGATTATTTCTCTCTTCACTTTTGTAAGCTTTACTGTGTATTTTCTTTTCAGGAGGTAAATGCACTTGAATGTGAGATTCAGCTGTTGAAAAACTTGCTGCACGAAAGAATTGTTCAGTATTATGGCTGCTTGAAGGATCCCTCAGAAAGAACACTTTCTATATTCATGGAATACATGCCAGGGGTAAGCAGGAGAGATCCCCGCAGGCAATCATCTTTACAGAATAGGTGCCAAGCATCCAAATGATGCAGGAGCGCACACAGATGTTAAGGCAATGTCTTATAATAAATGGCTAACAAAAGCCACAAATGTATTAACAGATTTCACTTTTGCCTACCATATGAGTAGTTTATTAATTCAGAATTAGAAGAGTTTGAGTGTACAGTAATTGAGTGCTTCTGGCTGTTTATTTCTTTAAAAAGACAGTTTTGTGAGCTTTTTTTTTTTAACAACTTTTAAACATGTATCTCAGTTTTAACTTAAGTTTGCATCCACCTCCAGTTTGACTGTGTTCTAGAGATTCTTCTAACAGAACATGGCTATGTGTAGCTCCCTCTTGAGCCAATTAGCAAGCTTGGGAGTGGTCTCTCAGAAGCCGTATGTAGGACTCCTATTGGCTTGGGGAGAGACAGATCAAGCTGGAGTTCCAAGGCTTAGGTCTCTTTCTTAGTGCATTGGTCACTGTGTCAGCCAGTCAAAGATATTGAGAGGGCAAAAACTATTTAATAACATTACCTGTTTGTCTTTTAATTTGTTGCACAGTGGCACATGTCACACTGTCCTTCCTCTCTGCCTTCTCCTTTATAGAAATATTTTGCACTCTGAAAATTGCAGATTTTCACTTATTCACCAAATGGAACAAGCAGAACTGATTATAGTAATATATGCAGTTGGTTCATGCATCCCTATGTGTTCATAAACAATTGCAGCATTCTGGTTTGTTGTTGTAAGGTTGCACAGAAGAAAAATTAGGATTTTAGAGATGTGGGCCTCATTTTAGAGACTTGTCAGATACTTTGTCCTCCAGATCTCAGGAAATCAAAGTATGCATTTTTGAAGACCTATATAGTTTTGGGTTTTTATCTTGGTACTGTTCCTTTTAAGTTATTGAATTTGCATAATTTAAACAACCAAGCCAAATTATATTAAGATATTTAGAAAAAGATCAATTCTAGGCTGACTTTTGATGCCAGGTTTCTGCCTGCTGGTGTTTTGGGACATAAAATTATCAAATAGCTTTTTTTAAAATGCCATTCTCTGGGTTGTACAGTGCATTTGTCTGTTCATTGTCTAAGTCTAAGATGGATTGGGTAGAGTCAGGGGCTGTGTCATGTACAGTGACAAACATAGCATCATCATGTAACTAGCAAACCTCTCAAAAATTATTTTTAGAATGAAAATACTCTACTGTATTACCCATACAGCACTCAGCAGCATTTCAATGATTTGGTGTTTTTAAAATTCATTGTCTGATAACATTTCTGTGTATCATTATGCTCCTGTTCAAGGCTGAATCATTTTGTTTTGCTGGAGATATAACTGCTTATGTGAATGAAGCTGATCAGAGAAGTTGTGGCGCCTTGTATTTCTAAATTTCTGATACAAACTTTATACAATCCAATTATTTTTTAATAATGGTTAAAAAATAAATTATTCTATTATTCTTAAAAGTACAGTAATTACTGCTTTTTCTTTTTGGCCATAGGGTTCCATTAAGGATCAGTTAAAAGCATATGGAGCACTCACAGAGAATGTGACCCGAAAATACACACGGCAGATTTTGGAGGGAGTTTACTATTTGCACAGTAATATGATTGTTCATAGAGATATTAAAGGTAATTTAAAGGAGAAGTGTAAGTTCTACATTCTCTACTCCAAATAAGCAACATGGCCTTGAAACATTCGAAGCTTCATAAACCAAAAGGAAATGATTACAATAAAATTAAAGAGTCACTGCTAAATTTGCGATATAATCATAGAATATTAGAGTTGGAAGGGACCTCAGAAGTTCATCTAGTCCAATCCCCTGCTCAAAGTAGGACTAATCTCAGTTAAATCATCCCAGCCAGGGCTTTGTCAAGCTGCAGCTTAAAAACCTCTAAAGATGGAAATTCCACCACCTCCTTAGTGAAAAAGATTTTCCTAATATCCAACCTCGACCCCCCCCACTGTAACTTGAGATCATTGCTCCTTGTTCTGTCATCTGCCACCAGTGAGAACAGCCTAGCACCATCCTCCCTGGACCCCCCTTTCAGGTAGTTAAAGGCTGCTATCAAATCACTCTTCTCTTCTGCAGACTAAACAGGCCTAGTTCCCCCAGCCTCTCCTCAGAAGTGTTGTGCTTCAGCCCCCTCATCATTTTTGTTGCCCTCCGCTGGACTCTCTCCAACTTGTCCACATCCTTTTTGTAGTGGGGACCCAAAACTGGACATAATATTCCGAATGCAGCCTCACCAATGCCGAATAGAGGGGAACAATCACTTTCCACGACCTGCTGGCAATGCTCTTACTAATGCAGCCCGATATACTGTTAGCCTTCTTGGCAGCCAGGGCACACTGCTGACTCGTATCCAGCTTCTGATCCGCTGTAACGCCCAGATCCTTTTCTGCAGAACTGCTGCCTAGCTCATCGGTCCCCAGGCTGTAGCTGTGCAATGGGATTCTTCCGTCTGAAGTGCAGGACTCTGCACTTGTCCTTGTTGAACCTCATCAGATTTCTTTTGGCCCAATCCTCCAAATTGTTTAGGTCCTTCTGTATCCTATTCCTGTCTTCCAGGGTATCTACCACTCCCTCTATCTTAGTGTCATCTGCAAACTTGCTGAGGGTGCAATCTACCCCCTCTTCCAGATCATTAATGAAGATGTTGAACAAAACTGGCCCCAGGACCAACCCCTGGGGCACTCCAACTGTGACCAGCTGCCAGCTAGGCATGGAGCCATTGATGACTACCTGACGAGCCCAATGATCTAGCCAGCTCTCTGTCCATTTTATAGTCCATTCATCCAACTCATACTTCAACTTGATGATAAGAATAGTGTGGGAGACCATATCAAAAGCTTTCCTAAAGTCAAGGTATATCATGTCCACCCCCTAGTCCATGTTGACTGTCCCTGATCACTTTCCTCTCCTCCAAAATATTGGCTTAACTTCACAGTAGTTCCATCAGAAAGGCTTTACTTTCAGTAGTCCACTCTTTGTAATGTTTTCAAATCTGAAAATGGCCAATGTTGCAGACTAAAGGAAAAAAATAATCTCTTTTAGTGAGTATAGGAAACTAATGGTAGGGGGTATATATGACTTTTTTATATCAGGACTTTTCAAAACATTTGTTTATGAACAGCAACCCAGAGAATACAATGTAAAAATCTGTAGCAAGTGTGATTCCAATTTGGTGGACATAACCTCCTCATAGTTGCTAAAATTGTTACATTATTTTCTTGTTGCTTATGTGTCAGTAACATTATTTCATAAGTTTCAAGGTGACAGATGCAGTCTATGCACACCTAGTCCAAGGTAAATAGATTTGTAAACATCAAAGTATGTATTTCAGTTTGAACATGATATGAAGATGCAGATTTTCTGAGTGCTCTAGATACTTTCCTTCCTTCACTTTTCTTGCCTGCCAAATTCCCTTTTGCTCAGTTTTATATTAAGACAGATTTGGCAAGTCAGTAATTTTCTCAGAAAGTCCATAGAAAGATCTGCATAATTCCCAAGGGGTCGCAAATAGATGTTATAGAGATGTGACAACTCTCCCATTTAGCAAAATAAAAATGGCAGAAATAGGTAGTCCTGACTAGAGGGGTGGAAACGCCCATAACAGTTTCATTATGGCAGAGGTAGAGAAGCACTGAGTTAATCCAATTTTTTTTTCAAATTGCTCAATTTCAAAAGGCTATGGAGGAGCCAACCAGCAAACTCAGATGAAAGGCGTGCCCCATGTATTCTGCCCTCTGAATTTGGACTTAATTTTTGTACATCAAATGAATATTAACGTGACTTCATCTAAAACTACAATCAGGCCCCATGTATTCTGCAACCACAAGTCTTAAAAGCTGCAACATCATCACTTTATTCTAAGGGAAAATAGTCTCTTGTCCCCATCCCCGCTACCACCACTGATAGACACGCAGCTCTGGCTCAGAACTGAAAACACTCATTAATGTAAACTTTGTTCATGATTGTCATTGGTAGGGTTTTGTTATGTTCTCCAGGTGACCCAGTTCCACTCCCTGGGCCTTAGTTCCCAGGATGTTGCCCAAAGGACTCAGCTCAGATCCTCCTTCTCATAAGAGTCAGGAAAGATGGATGTAGCTAGCTTTAGTAGTTTATCTTCCCAGCTACCCTGGTCTCCTGCTGCCTAGCTTACCAGACTATACTTTCCTCTCTTCTGGTCCTTACGTATCTAGCTCTGGCTCCCCAACTCTCTGCTATCTTGCTGCAGGGAACACTGCAGGGAACATTCACTGTAATTTCACTAGCTTCCCCTTGTGAGCAATAGGTAGTGCCAGCAGCTCAGGGAGACACAAAAACCTTCAACTGTTGGTCACCAGGCTGCAGCAAAATGATGCATTTCATGGTATTTTGGAAATATGCCAAATTATGCAGTGGTGGAATTGTGGAATCCACAGAGATTTGTCTGAGACAAAAAGGGCAGGTTATGCCTCAGGACTATAATTTTCAGACTCTCTGCAGATGCAGCTAGATGACACTGCATCAGTTACACTTGGTTCACATTTCTGAGGGTTCTTTTCCTACAACCATAAGGACCATTTTATAAAAATGAAAGCTCACATTCTAGAGAACAGTTCTGAGGCAAGGGGCAAATTCTGCACCCTGGAATATACAAGGCCATAATTATAATGCATCAGTTAAACCAAATGTATGTTGATTCCATTCACACTCATGTGGTGGTTGGGCTTTTACTAAATATAATGCAGAGACTTTTCTTTTTCTTCCAGGAGCAAATATTTTGCGAGATTCAGCAGGCAATGTGAAGCTAGGTGATTTCGGTGCTAGCAAGCGACTTCAGACTATTTGTCTCTCTGGCACAGGAATGAAGTCTGTCACAGGGACTCCATACTGGATGAGTCCCGAAGTTATCAGTGGAGAAGGGTACGGGAGAAAAGCAGATATCTGGTATGTATAAGAGCTATTCTAATGAAGATAACTCCACACTACCCCAGAGGAGATGGTTTCAGAGACAAATTTAAGTTTTCATTATTTTAAGCTTCAGCTTAAATAAAGTTCTCATTCTGTGTTTCTGGTTGCCCAAGGTGAAAACAAATTGTGTCCTACTGTACTTTGAACAATGGAGAAGTCCAACAGTGTTGCGGTTACAAAGTTATAGTGGGTAAATAAGCAGACCCAAGCTGCACAATTCAGAAACACGTCAGAAATTGGACACCTGGCTTTCTGTGGGAAGATTATGGTGAAAAATGACAGTTTTTTCGTTGGTTCACTGTTGCTGAACAAATCCTTCAGCAAGCGCAGATGTGAAGAAGCAAGCCTCCTGTTATATAGTCCTTTGCCCAACAGCATGATTGCCTAAGTCATCCATTTGGCACTATTCCGATATTCCTTTGGAACAGAAGGGTCTTGCAGGGTCTATGGAGCAAGAGCTACCTTGATGTACTGAAATTATTCTGTCTGCTTGGTGTTTAGAAATCATTTCAACCTAGGTTTTTATGTACAATGAAGCAATTGATTAATAACCCCAGACTTCCTGCAAACTCTCCTGCTAATGAACTGACTACTCCAGAAACTGTATACTCTAATGCAAAGGGCGGGAATACTGTTTGTTGCAGCATGTTTTTAAATGGTGTAATTTTCAATATTTAAGTGCTTCTTAATGCATTGTAATGAGTGTGGGCACCTTAACCTTTCTTTAAATGGAATTGCATGACTCAAAATAATATGTCTGATAGGAGCTAGAGTCTGATGGAAATGCAAGTGACGAGAATATTTTCAGTTAAAACAAATTAGGTGCCTTCTCTGGGCCAAGGAAGGTTGAATGCATTTCTCTCCATCTGTACGATCACTGTGCTGTCTCCAAAGTCAATTGCTTCTGTAGAGTAGTATTCCTAGCCCCTGCCACCCTGAGGAATGGGGGCCACGCTCTGAATCTGAACACAATAGCCAATAGACTGTGGAGCTGGCCCAGAAATTCAGATTGCTGGCTGTGACATTTGTAACCTTTATTTCCAAGTAAGAAATTAACCTACTGTCTAGTGTCGTGGAAGGAATCACGCAGCCACTCCAATTCAGGTGAAGATCGAGTAGAACTTTAATTTGACAAACACACACAGACAGACCATAGCTATGGGAGCCCAGGCAGCACACCTTAGTGCTGGTCACTGGACTCCGCTGGTTTCAAGTTACACTGGGTTTATATAGATTTATCAAAGGTTCATATTACATACATGACTGTATAGTGGGTTTTCTAGTACTTAACAAATCGTTTAATACATATTGGGCACCTATACCGCCCGCTGGGATTCTCCCGGTGTCAATAAGTCAGGGTGATTCTCCTGGTGCCAGCCAGTCGTGAGGCACCTACATTCTTTGGTAGCCTGCAGGGATTCCTGACAGGTTGGGCTGGGGTGGCTGCAAGGTGAGTTAATGTCTTATAACAACTCACCAGACTGGAGTGATTTGGTTCCAGCCTAAAGCCTCCTGTCTTGATTTTATTCCACACTAGATAAACATCCACCTCTGGAGTAACTGCATTCAGGTTAGCAGACAGGTGGAGCAGGATATAGGTTGTGATTTGCAGTGGCTAGCGTGACGTTTGAATAAGTGTATAATTATACGTGTGTGACAGAAGTCTGTTTTTTCAATTGAAATTGAATTGCAATGTTGTGTAGGCAACAGTCTCCTATTTGTGGCATTTCAGTAGCTGCCATGTTGTAGTTTTTGTTTCCAGAGAGAGAGCTTGATTCTGTTTGTAACCTGCTGTTGTTTCATCTTCGTTTCAGGAGCGTAGGTTGCACGGTGGTAGAAATGCTCACAGAGAAACCTCCTTGGGCAGAGTATGAAGCAATGGCTGCCATCTTTAAAATTGCCACCCAGCCAACCAATCCACAGTTGCCACCTCATGTCTCGGACCATAGTCGGGATTTCCTGAAGCGGATTTTTATCGAGGCCAAGTTGCGACCATCTGCAGATGAACTGCTAAGACACACATTTGCACATTATCACTAACAGCCTGCCTCAGCTCAGCTTGTAGCTACTGCATTTATTTTCTATTTGACTGCACTTTTATTTTTATTTTTATAAAAAAGGAGAAAAAAGACAAGAGAGAAAACGTATTTCTCTTGATTCTTTGTTTCACTTAGATTGTAAACAAGAATCTAAATTTTTGTATTTAGAATGAGGGTCTCTTTTTTTTCCCCCTACCAGGACCTAGAACTTTTTGTTTCTATAATGTACTGATGTGGTTCACAAAGATAAAGCACTTTAGTACATATTCATTCCTTAATTAATGGGAAAACAGACATATAACTTGGACTGTCAAGAACTGTGTAGCTTTGTCTAACACCGCCTGACTGTCTCAGGATGCAGGGGAAAGTACACAAGCAGCTAGCATACAGGGAGAAGATAATCATCTGTGATTATTCTTTTATACTGTAGGTAGTTGCTGCTGACCATTTTAAGTTATATTTTAGCTTGTTAATCAGTTTCTGAATAGCACATTTGAGGCGTGAACCCACAGTTCTGGAAATTAATTAGAAAACTGAAAGAGAACTTAGAACCTGCAGTAGAGAGCGCTCTGCACAATAAGGCCCCTGCTTGATGTTTCTTTTGTGACCAAAAGAAGATAAGGCAGGAACGTAACCTAAATCAGTAGTTGGTGAAAGCTGATATAGAGTTATTGTATTACCTCCATAGAACAAGAATTGCAGTTAAATTGTTTATTATAGATCCAAACTTCTACTGCAAAGCTCAGGCAGGAGTCTTCATAATAAACAAAAAATAACCAAAAATATCAACAGTTAAAGAGAAAGTCGGGAGAATCCTTACCCCCTGCAGCTGCCAAAGATATGGCTACCATATAAATTAAGAGGGGAAAAGTCATTTCCTTATGATGGTAAGATAGACACAAAACTGTGTGAGGGAAGGTCCTCTACCATCCAATGAATGGCAGAGAAAAATACTAATCTGTACCTGCTATATTCATCTGACAGGATGAACTACAAAAAATAAGAGATCAGGACAATTGCCAGAGACTGATAAGGAATGTATATCCAAGGTCATTCACCTGAATATTATAATCCTTCTCAAAAGGTTTTAAACAAGAGATTGTTTTAATAACACAATCCAGTCATTTGAAAAAGCCCCTGAAATAAAATGAATTCTAATTCCTTGTGTTTAATTCTGTTAGTGTCAAATGATGACAAGGCACTTCGAAGAGACTTCTTTGGTCACACATTTTAAGCCGTAATGATGATAGACACAACTTTAAAATGCCTCTTTTCTGGGAAAATCCTTGAACACAATCAATATAGAAACATCAGGGACAGACGATACAGGAAAACTGGAACATTTTTAAAGCTGCGTATCCGACACAGCAATATTACTTGAGCACTGCATTTGGAAAATGAAGTCTGTCTAAAAGTGCAGCAGCCCAACGTATCATGCTCGGTTTTGCATTAAAAATGACCAAAGATGTAAAAGGTAAAGAAGGAACTAAATAGTATGAGTCTACAATTTCACAATTCAGAAGGGTCAAACTGTGGTAGATCTCAGACAATCATTGAAAGTTTATTGATCTTTTCAGTCTCTAGAACAGAGCATTAAAAGAGTAAGACAAAATTCTGAGACGCAATCACACAGTTCTTGAACAACTCCACTGGAAAGTACTGGTGAGAATTTAAGAAAAAGAGTTTGGAAATAAGTTGTTTGACTTGTATAATTTAAGTTTGATTCATGCTAGTACGTTTGATTCATTGGTTGCTTATCTTTCCTTCCTAGTTATGTAAAGACAGAATGTATTGATGCTTTGGATTGTCAAACCATTCTGACAAGGTTTTGTATTATGGTCCCAAGAGTCCACTCTGCTTTATGGCATTAGGACTATCAAAAGCTTGAAGTGCATGAAAATTAAGAAGTGAATGTATTTGGGCTACAATGAGAGATTAGTGTTGGCTCATGTGACAGTGACTCTTAAGGTTTCTGATTTTTTATTTTGCTAATTTAGCTGCCAAATCCTGTACCAGCAACATAACTACGAGTCTTGATCTATACCAATCCAAATACCTGTAGTAGGTAAAACAGTTATTCTTCCAACTGGGGCCACTCTCTCAATATTTGGGCAAGTGGCCTATTTCAGTTGCCCGTTTCCTAGGATTATTGTGACTTTTATCTGGTTGGTCATTCGGTTGGTCACAGTAAGCAAACTGTGTAAGGTTTATATTAATGAGATGAAGGTTCAATCAGGGAAAACCCAAGGGCCAAAATTAAAGTCAACTTGTGTTCACTTTCTTTGGCTTCCTTGTCACTCTGTGAAAGCTATGGAAGAAGCCTATGAAAAGAACCTGCTTGAACCTTTGTGCTGTAAAGGATCTTTGCTTCATAAGCAATATTTAGTGGCTGTGGGGACAGTAGGGAGTGTTAAGTAGAGACTGTCTTTAAAATTGACTAATAGTTTACATAATGTACAAACCGTATATCTGAAATTGATTTCAAAAGAATAAGGAAGGTACCAAAATTCGGGGAGGGGGGGAAGAGAGAGTATATATAGAATAAAATCAGTGGTAGACAGTGGTATCTGAAAGGGTAAGAAAGTTAGTTATATTATTACCAAAAAAGTGCAAAAAATTAACTCAAAGGGAAAATTTAATCAGGTTTAACTGCAGCACTCAGAAATTTTAAAGATATTCTTGGATCAATAAAAGAAACTATACTCTGATGCTTGACAATTTTCACGTTCTTGTTTTCTAAAAATATATCCTGTTTGCAAGGCAAAGTTGGCTTCTCTATATTGCAGTATCATTTCCAGGCTGTTACTGAAAACAAACAGAATTAGACTGCTGCTTTTGTGCCTATTTAAAAGATTGCTTTCTGTCTTGACAATGGTAAACTTGTTTGAGACTGGGAAAAGAGAAACATGCAGAATAATACAGGGTTTCATAAACTTTTATTTATAGCTTTCCCTTTAAAATATAATTCAATCTGGATTGTAAATTATTAGACATATCACAAAGCCACTGAGGCAGTACGGTACCTCTGTAATGATGACTAATTTCACCAGTTTTGTTTTTCATTAAATGAATCACAAGAAGAACTGAACTGTTTTTTTAATCCTGGGGAGAACCTCCCAGCTGAACTAAGCTATTTATGTACAGCCTTTAAATAATTACTGTATAAAATATTACGTGTTTTGAGCTAGCAATGGGAATTATTGAGGCTAGTCAAATTCTGCCTTTTGAGAAACATGCGGTACGTTCATCCCCTTGCATGTTCCATTTTGGAAACCTGGTATGGTCATGCTGGGGTAAAATGTTTTTTGTTATCTGCTTTTAATGATGGTACAGTAAATCCCTATATGGCTAGTAAGCATCTAGCGCACTATTGGCAGTATAATAAACTCTGTCTGTAATTCCAAAAGTGCATGGATCTGCATGGTTAAAATCCCATTGCAGATGAGGGTCATGAAGCAAGATTTCTCTGCATCACTTTGAATAGCCTACCAACTAAGATTACAGTATTTTAGAATCATTAATTTATCAGTACTACATCCAATTATGAGAACATTTCAGTACGATAGAATGTTATCACAGGGTTATGGTCTGCTCCTATATAAATACCAATGCAAAACTGAACTTACAGAAAATAAGCATCAAGGCTTATTGAGAGAGTAGAAATGCTCATTTTCAAATCAGGAGCTATTGATCTGGAAACTATTTTTTATAACACTGCCTTTATTTCTTTTACACCTAGGAAGTTATATATATTTAACCACTTGTCTGTAAATTTATTTTAATAGTGAGTTAGTCACTCTCTAATATTTGATATGCTGCATGGTTATTGGCTTATATAACAGATTGATTTGTACTTCAGCGAGTCAGAAACAAGCTTATTCAATTAAACTACAGTTTTCTGTGTATGTTTTAATAAGCTGGTTTCTATCTGGTTGAAATGGAGAAAAATATGATTTTCAGCTGGCTGGTACAGACTCCCTTTGGTGTAAAACCAAACGTGTTTTGGTGCAAGTTCTCTCTGAGTGGGAAATTGGTGCTGATAATTTTAAGAAAATGCTTACTTTGCAAAAAAGAATTGTGAAGGGAATTACCAGGAGTGGCCAAACCGGGGCTCGTGAGCTGCATGCGACTCTCTTACAGTTAATGCAACTCGCATCGCCTCCCATACTTCTCCCATTCTCCGCCTACCAGACTTGGGGACAGAGCTTGGGGTTTTTGTCCTGCAGTGGAGTGGTGGGGTTCGGGGCTTCCGCCCTGTAGAAGGCACCTCTCCCAGGGCTGAAGCCCCGAGCCCCAGCAAGCACACCTGGTTCTTGAGCTTCTGAAGATTATCAGATGCGGGTCAGAGTGAATAAGTTTGGCCACCCTGGCATATACAGTAGCAGTATGGGTTAAATCTAAAACACACACTTTTCTTTTTGCATACATAATTACTTCTGGTTTGTTTTAGGCAAAATTTATTTTGTGTAATAGTTCACGGTAAATTTCTAATTGAGTTAAACTGTCCCTTCGGTTATAATAATGAAAAATAATTTAACAGCTGTCTCTTCAGCTAGTGCCTTTTTATCTATATGCCTTAATTTTGTTTATGTATAGACACCATATTTAAATCATATGGCTGTCTAGTCATTCAGTGCCACCAAAATGGTCTTTAAAAATATATGCAAGACTCCCGAGACAGAATTCACTAACTCCATCAAAAGTTGTATTTTAACTAGTGTCTGCAGCAGACTTTTAGGTTGAGAATTTACTACAATTATTTTAAATGCTAAAAATACTTAGCATTTACACTGGTCTCCATTTTAGTACAAAACATCCTAGCAAAGAGGTTAGTGTTATCCCCATTTTACAGACTGGACAAGTTAGACAAGTCAGACAAGATAGATGCCTTGCCTAAGACTATAGACTCCTTGTTTCAGTAAAGATTCGAACTCGAGAATTCCTAGTATGGTGCTGATCACTAGATTTCAACTTCACCTGAATGTTAGAAATTTCAAGGCAGTTCTTAATGGACTCGTACGTGACTTAGACATGCCATCTACCATACCTGGTACGGTACTATAATAATGGAAGTTGTTTGCCTAAGAAAAGTATACAGTAGTATTGCCTCTGTCTTGACAAAATAGTTTAAATGAGCTACCTTTTGTTTCCAATATTCTGTTCTCTGCTTTTAAATAATCCTAATCCTGCCATTGTCTTGACTGAAAGCTTTCCTGCTAAGAGCAGAAGGTACTGTGCAGTGTAGCAAGCCATTTCCTCAGACAATATTGAGCAATGTCCAACTGCAACAAATTGGTCAGATTTACAGTCGTTTAGAACTAAATTTGTTAGCTTTTTAATCTTCAAGTTATTTAACGATATCATGCCTGTGAAAAAACATATTTTGTGTGCTCGAATATAAATCCATATGGTGTTTTTTGGATTAGCAAAGTTATTACTGCCAATACCATTTCTTATTGCTGGGAACTTCTTATCTTGTATTCATGACAAGTATACAGTGTCAAATCACTTAAAAAAAACCAAAGCTTTTCTATCCCCTCCACAAGAGCCAAAACTGATGTTTTGTAGATTAGTACTGTTACTCATCCTTATCTACCAGTAAGATATTGCTAAATGGAATAAAACAGGTACTAGTAAAAGTTATATCCAGCACTGCCCATTTTTAAAGGATAGATTTGGATGCTCACTGTTGCTGTTTTTATATGCAAAATTCATTCCAGCATTAAAATGAAGTGTTTTGAACAAAACGCTACACAATATTATTGATATCACTAAATGCACAAACTTGGTGACTAATTCCTTTTCTATGATTTATTTTTTATAGCCAAGTTTGAGCTTGAAGGCATTTAAGGAAAGCCATGAAGAAAAGTAGATTTATGATCTGAACTGCTTAGTGCCATAGCAAACAAGAACATTTCAGATTGTTGTTGGGGAAACAGTCCTTTTCAATTTGAGCCAAATCTCACCCTAGATACATGGACTTCCACTGCCCTTAAGGGAAGAGCCACAAATACACACTGGAGGGAGCAGATTTGTCCCCAGATAGGATTTCTAAATCATTAAACTTCAGATCAGGAACAAAGTGTTTTGCATTTAACTTCTGTTTGGTTTACGTTTTAAATTTTCTTTGGCATTACTTTCATACCTTTTTGGATTGTATTTAAGTTCCACCATTTAGCAATACTTGGGGGGGAGGGGAATCTGAAGTAACAAAAGGTATAGTTCAATTGACTTCTCATATATCAAAAGGACAATTTAGTAAGCTCATTTTGACCAACTCTTGGTTTTTTCCATGGTTTCTTTTAAAGGGGAGAAAAATGGATAAAAATTAGGGAAAATTTGGACTTGATCTTTCAATAGTTATGCTGGTGGAACTGTCACTAATAAGGATTGAAGGACCAGGCTCCCTCAGGGAGGAGAGAAGAAAGATAATATGGGTTTATACTGAATGTAAGGTGGGGAATATTTTAGAAAGTTTTGCATCTTTCCCCCATATAATATCTCTTCTCTCCCATCCTGAAGAGATGATTGTGGATATAAAGACAAGCATTGCATCTTTTTTTGTCAGTTTCACAGTGTTTATCTTGCCCTAATGCCCATTTAAATCTTGATGTCATTCACTCTAAAAATGTATATGGTTTATTAAAACTTAATGTCTGCCACCTCAGATGTCACACAATTCATTTAATGGAGTATCATTGTAAATAAATGGAGGGGACTTGGATAAGTTTGAAAATAGGCCTTTTAATTTTCGCAATGCTATGAATAAATGTGTAAATTTTCCCTTTTGGTCTAATGTACACTTTTATGTAGCCATTAAATTCCCTATATTTAATCTACCCGTTTCTCTCTGTAAATGTTTTTACTTTCAGTTGAATGCTGGGCACAGTTTATAACGTATGTACACAAAGGTGTTTTTTTCTATCAATGTTGACTTTTTTGCACATTTTTTAAAATGTTTTAATTTGTACACTGATTAATACTCTGGCCAATTGTTAATGGGTGTATGAGAATCACGTATGTGTGCAATGTACTACTGTCTGGATGTATGTTTTTATTACTTTTGAGATGTTGCTATCAGTAACTGCACTGCTTTAAATGGAATATCTTGTATAAAACTGTATTAGCCTATGGTTATATCTTGGTTGAGGAACTCAGGAGTTGAGTGTTGCTTACTAGCTCCATAATGTATCAAACAGCTTTCCCAACTTTAAAGTATACTTGTAATTCTGTGTATGAATTGAGTGTGTGTGTGTGTACACATATATATATATATATATATATCCCAATAGTCTTATTCCACAGTTTCATTTCTACATTTTTATGACCTTGTTTTTTAAGGGTACTATGTTTAGTTAGAATAATTAAATATATAAAAGCTTTGAGACATAATTTACTAGATAAATATATTTTCAGCTGGCTGATGTTCAGAAAATATTTTTTTAATTTTGTTTTTAATCATTCAAAATGTATTTGTATTTCCAAAATTGGACGTGAATTGTACTTAGAAGTATATTAAAACACTGGGGGAGGGGGGTGGCAATGGTGTGATTTCTCTTGTAAGAATTTTGTAAAAAACCAAAATGCTAAGGTGTTTCAGTGATACAGAGAAAATATACTGTTGTGGAAAGAGGAACACAATCTTTGAATTCTCAGAGCCACTTGTAAAATTTGGGAAAACGGAAAAATCTGACTTTTCCAAGATTGATTCTATCTCATCCTTTGTGTTACTTTTAATGGTAAAGCTTCTCTTTCTTTACCCTTTCTAGTTTTCTGGTACTGGAAAAGATAAAGCATGTTACTATATTGCTGATTGACTGGTGCATGCAATAAGTTCAGAACATGCTTTAAAAATGCAGCTTACTCCTTTCAGAAATACCAGTCAAACTTTTGAGTTTCCATTCTGATAATTTTTGTGGCTTAAAAAAATAAAAATCCTGTTTAATGTTTAAAGTGATACCAAGTAAAACTTCTTATGCTAGGTATACAGTGCACTGTTGAATGTCTCTAAATCCATAGTTAAGGAAAAGAGCCAGTACACTCTGTCAAACAAAGGACCTACTAATTGCCTGGTACAGTGTGGTTTCTTCCACTTTTCATGCACACGCTGACTTTGTTACATTCTCAAAATTGTGCTTGTAAAAATGTATAAAAAATTTTTTTGATTTTTTAAAATTTTTTTTATGTATTTCACTGTTTTATTTTCTTGCTGGTAAATGGCTTTTATTTTGTTTTGGGGGGGTGGTTTTGTATCTGATGTAAAAGAAGCCATGTTTATATTTTGTGTTTGACCAATGACTTTGTTTATATGAAATTTGTATATTGTTGGTACACATCTTTGTTTAGGTTGATCATGCATGAGGACCTGAAAGAATTAGCACAATGAAAGATTGCTTTTTCTTCCAAATTTAATTCATTTTTGAAAGGTTATGGTGCAGAGGTTTACTGGGTGTAACCTTATGAACTATATGGAACGACTAGATAATGGCACTTTGAGTGTTAATAAAACAAAAATATTTATTTCCAATTTGTATTTCCCTTCATTTATTTTGTTGTATTTTCAAGACATCAAATTTATGCACTTCCTATGCTGCATTTGCCTATAATGCAAGTTTGGTCTAAGAAAAGCAAAAGATAACATGCTAGTAATGGTACAGAAAGCGTCTCTCATCAACACCCATCAGCTAGACTACTTAACCCTACAACGGTCCTCTTATAAATGCAAAAAATCACTGTAATAAAAAATGATCACAAATGCCTCTGATTTTTGTTACACAGTAAACATCAACCTGCACAGCTGAGATGGGAACCAGGACCCCAGTATTCACTTCCTACTCCTGCCAAACTAAGGTTAAGTTAAACCTGAGTAAACTGCAGCAGATGATTGTGTATGTGAAACACCATCTGTAAGAACACACTCCTGTGGTAGAGTGGGGGAGAAATCATCTTTACAATGTGTTTTTTCATTTGACTTCAGAATATTTCTTTATACAAATAAGGGAATGTTCAGGCTACATTCAGAATCAGGGAGGGGAGACATTTTGTTGCTAAAGAAATTGCAAATGTTTCCCAACTTGACACATTTGATGATGTAGTGCAACCTCTTGACTCCCCTCGAGCCTGACAATAAGTCGAAGTATTGTTAAAACATAGTCCCTGTGAGACGTACTTGTTGAGTATCCCATTGTAACTGATATTCTCTGAGGCACTGAGTCTGCAGTTTACTATACATAGGCAGACTACTGCACTTGTATGAATTCCCACTGAAGTCAGCAGGGTTGTGGGGCTGTAGCAGCTTGTCTGTGCATTGTAAATTGCAAGATTGAGAACTGTCACCCAAATTTAACCTTTTTGGCCAAAGCCCTAGGACTAACACCCTGTCATTCTTGCACAAATCCTGAGGGATCTTTAATGACTGTACCAGGTACGGGAGAGGTAAAATCTAGTTGAAGTTTAAGGAAGTAATAATGGAACTGGCTCAGAGTGTGCCATCATTCATAACTACAACTTTTAATGTGGAAAGGGGCCTCTTAAAAATAGCAAAACTAGAGCTCTTAAGTAATCTTCACGAATATGCTTTATATCCTCACAGTTCAGTACAAACATAGTTATCTGACTTATAATGATAGACTCAAGGAGCTCAATCTATTTAGCTTAACAAAGAGAAGCCTAAGGGGTGACTTGATTACAGTCTCTAAGAACCTATGTGGAGAATAAATGTTTGATAATGGGCCCTTTAATCTAGCAGACAAAGGTATAATTAGATCCAATGGTTTACAGCTGCAGTTAGACAAATTCAGAGTGGAACTAAGGTGAATTTTTGACAGTAGGGTAATTAACCACTGGGATAATTTACCAAAGAGGTGGGGTGGATTCACTCATCACCAGCCATTTTTAAATCAAGATGTGATCTTTTTCTAAAGATCTGTACGTCAGCCAAGAATTGTTTCTGGAAAATGCTACTGCCTGTGTTCCCCACCAACCTTGCAGTAGCGTTTAGATGGATGAAATACCCTTATACTGTAAGTGAACAAGCTGTGACAACTCATGTGACTTGCTGAAGGACAGTGGTTTTTACTGAATTCCCTAGATGAATCAGGGACAGTGCTTTAGTAGCATAGCCCTCATTCCAATCCTGACTCCTACAGTTGAGCTCTTCCTTCAACCTAGACCACGCTGTCTTCCAACTAGATGGTATACAGACAATGCTGCCGTTTCTATTTTAGCTTCCCAGGTGTAGATTTGAAATCCAGTGCACTCTGTTGGCAAAGCGCTGCCCTAAATTGAAGTCTGATGCTAGTACAGCAAAGGAACAGTACGAGCCCTTCCATGACAGAGGTTGATTAATGGTGAAGGATTTGATGTGAAGATGTTGACAGATTTACTTAGGACAGTGCCTCTCAACTTTTCCAGACTACTGTACCCCTTCCAGGCATCTGATTTGTCTTGTGTACCTCCAAGTTTCACCTCACTTAATCTTCTTGCTTACAAAATCAGATGTAAAAATACAAACGCATCACAGCATGCTATAACAGAAAAATTGCTTACTTTCTCATTTTTACCATATAATAAAATAAATCAACTGGAATATACATATTGTACTTATATTTCAGTGTATAGTACACAGATGGGGTGACCAAATGTCCCAATTTTTATAGGTTGTTATTGCTCCCATTAGCACATTGGTCTTTGGGGCACTATCATTGATGAATGATCCCCTGCCAGTGATCCTGATGAATGATCCTGTCAGTGCCTGAAACTCCACGAAGTCCGTTCCTGTCCACCCTCTTATGTTGTGAGTCCATCTCTTCTTTTGCCTGTCTCTTCTACTCTTCCCCTGTACTGTCCCTTGGAGGATGACCTTGGATAGGCCAGGTGATCTTGTTACATGGCCCTATCAGGTCAGCTTTCGCTTTTTCACTGTCAGGAGATCTTCATATGACCCAGTACATTGGGTGACAATGTTCTGATATTCAGGGCTTTGTGAATTTTTCTCACTTGCTATCTGGTCACTCTCTATAGAGAGCAGTATAAACAAATCCTTGTCCATGTGAAATTATAGTTGTAAAACTAGGCAACTATCTAGATGAGTTGACATGCCCCTTGGAAGACCTGTGCATACCCCTGCTTGAGAACCCCTAGTTTAAGGTAGATGCTGGGCAGTTACAGGGTGGTGATGCTGAGAGGCCTCGTGTGGACTAGTGCCCTCTTGTGCTAGGTGCTGTACAATCAAGCAGGGCCCCTGCTCTTTACCTGGAAGCACCTTCAAACGAAGCCAATGCCCTGAGCAAGAGGGCCAGAAGATGCTGAGGGTGAGAGTAACAGAAATAATCACTAAGGCTGGGGGTGAACAATTTGCATACGGGCTGGTCCCTAATTACTGAAAAGGCTTTTAAAAATAGAGCTCCACCCTCCCGAGGAGGGGCTGGGCTAGTGGATGAGGAAGAGGCTGCTGGGAGGTGTGATGGGGTGGGAGTGGGAGTGTAGGTGTGTGGGGGGCCCTTGAGGGGTCGTGTGGGTGGGGGATGGGAGTGCAGGTGTGTGTGGGGCCATTGAGTCAGAGTGTGGGGGGTGGGCAACAGGAGTGCAGGTGGGGGGGCCGTTGGGGGTCAGGGGGTGGATGGGGGATGGGCGGTGGGGGATGGGAGTGCAGGCGGGGGGATGGGGGATGGGCGGGGGCCGTTGAGGGGGACGGTTAGCGGCAGCTGAAAGGACGCCGGGAGGCGGAGCGGCAGGAGCACGTGCGCAGAGGGGCGGGGCTGCGCGGGGCGGGAGTTACCAGGTGGCCGGACGTTGGTATCTCCCCGCCCCGGAAGTGGCGCTCGGCGCAGGCGCAGGCAGGGGGAGCTGACGACGATCGCGCGCGCCGCGGGCGGAGTCCGGGCGGTTGGTGACGGCCTGACCGAGCCGTGGCCATGGGCCGGCGGGAGCGAGGTGAGACCCCCCCTCCGCCCCCGGGCCCCGGCGCGTCCCCCGCTGCGGCCGGGCCGCGGCTCACTCGGCCTGGGGGACCCGCCCGGCCTGGGTCTCGGCGACAGGCGGCGGGGCGGGGGTCTGAGTGTGAGGAGGGCGCGCGCGCGTGCGTGGTCGGGGTGCGCGCGTCTGTCTCGGCGCGGGGGCGCGCCCGGCAGGTAACCCCCCCTCCCCCCCCGCCTCGCTGGGGTTTGGGGAGCGTCCGCGCCACGGTGCCAGCGCGGGCGGGGCCTGCCCTTCCCAGTCACCGGGGGGAAGGGGCCTTTCCCTGCTCGCACCTCTCGTGCCCGTTGCAGGCCGTCCTGCCCAAGAGCCCACCTGCGCCTCCCGCTTCACCCGCCAGCCAGGCGCTAAGCGCAGAAGAGGGGCCCTGTGGGTTAGGCCCGTGTCCCTCTGGTCCAGTGCCCTGTCCCCTGGCGGTGGCCCCTGCTAGGCGGTTCTGAAGAAATGAACAGAACAGGGCGCTTCCGAGTGAGCTAACCCTTGTCGACCGCTCTCGGCTTCCAGCAGCTGGAGGTTTAGGGACTCGTCCCAGGGTATGGGGTTGTCTCCCTGACCATCTTGGCTAAGAACCATTGAGGGACCCTATTCTTCATGAGCTTATCTGTTGCTTGTTTGAACCCTGTTACAGTTTCGGCCTTCACGACATCCGCTGGCAACGAGTTCCACAAATGGATGGTGCACTGTGTGAAAAGAAATACTTCCTTACGTTTGTTTTACACTTGATACCTATTTGTTTCATCAGAGGACCTCTACTTTTTGTGTTATGTGAAGGAAGGAATAACACTTCCGGATTCATTTTCTTGACACCATTTACGATTTTATAGACCTCTATCGTATCCCTCCTTAGTCATCTCCTAAACTGAATGGCCCCTGTTTTTTTAATCTCTTTCTAGTTGCTCTTCAGATTCTTTCTTGGTCTGCCTCATTCTGTTTCTACACTTGACTTGACAGAGTTTATGCTCCTTTCTGTTTCCTCACTAGAATTTTACTCCCAGTTTTTAAAGGATGCCTTTTTGCCTCTAACCAACTCTTCTCTTTAGCTTGGGTGGAATTTTTTGATCCTCTTACTGGTTTTTTTTTATATTTGGGGTAAACATTTAGTTTGAAAATTTTATTATAGTGTTTTTAAATAGTGTTGATGCAGTTTGCAGGCTTTTTACTCTTGACTGTTCCTTTTAATTTTCATTTAACTAGCTTCCTCATTTTTGTGAAGTTCCTCTTTTTGAAGTTGAATGCTAGTATAGTGGGTTTCTCTGGCATTTTTCCCACAAAAAGGAAATTAAATGTAATGCATTATGGTCACTATTACCGAGTGGTTCCTCTATATTCACCTCTTGAAGCAAATCCTGTGTTACACTTAGGACTAAATCAAAAATTGCCTCTCCCCTTTTAGGTTCCAGGACAAGCTGCTCCAAACAGCAGTCGTTTAATCTATCTAGAAATTTTATCTCTACATCCCTCTCTGAGGTGACCTATTCCTTCAATATGAGGATAGTTGAAATCCCACATGAAAATCCCCCCATTTTCTGCCTATGTAGGCTCTCTAATCTCCCTGAGCTTTTCACAACCATCATCTTGGTTAGATGATCAGCAGTATGTAGCTACTGCAGTTGTCTTATTATTTGAGCATGGACTTTCTATCCATAGACGTTCTGTGATTCAACTTGATTCATTTAAGATTTTTACTTTATTTGATTCTATGTTTTCTTTCACATACAGTGCTACTCTCCCACCAATGTGACTTACTCTGTCTTTCCTATATATTTTGTACCCTGATACTATTGTGTCCGAATGAGTATCCTTATTCCACCAAGTTTCCGTGATGCCTATTATATCGATGACGTCACAGCAAGCATCTTTTAATGTAGGGTTTTTTAAGAGATGGCTTGGCTGCAGATGTCGACAGTGCCTTGTACTGCCTGTGTATTTCTTCTAGATAGACCTTAATTGATCAAGATGTAGGTAAATTTATATTTTAATTTTTGTGGCTTTGCTTTCAGATAAGAAGAAATCTAAGAAACGTCACTATGATGATGATGATGATGATGAAGACGACACTCCAGGTAGAGAGTCTCAGGAAGCAGTTCCATCTGCAGCAGGGAAGCAAGTGGAAGAGTCTGGGATCAGAGTGGATGAATATGGAGCAAAAGACTATAGACACCAAATGCTTCTAAAGGGTGACCATACCTCACGTCCACTGTGGGTGGTAAGTCCCAACAAACACCTTTGGAAAAGACTTCTTCTTTCCTTCATGGCAAATAACAAAGGAGAGTGAAGTGTGGTACTGTGTAGTGGCTTAGGTGTTAGGTAGACTTAGAAAAGAACACTGTGAGGAGGAGGATTTTGCTTAAGACCGCCAAAATATGGCCCAATACTATACAAAACAGGCAGTGAGACAGCCTCTGTCCTAGATGGTTAACAACGGACATAGGGCAAAATGCATTGGAGATCTAGAGTAGGGATTCATGTTATCTAGATAAAATCTTTGTCTGTAATATGGTATAAATGAGGTTTGAGGTAAAAAGCTTAAAATTGGGAGGCCCCTTCAGTATTTTTTTCCCCCAGAGAAAATCTGGGAATACAGGAGGATTCATAGCAATTTCAGAATATGCTTCACTTACTGCAGTCTAGTAGAAGCACAGTGAAAATATTGTGTATCTGCAGGTAAATAGAATCCTTGGCCTGAATTTGCCCGTGTAAAATATTCTGAGCAAATTTTAAAGTTTGATACAGTCCTATTTTAGCATGGCGTGAATGGGTATGTATATAGGGGGATGTCATTTCAGCGTTAATCCTATAGAAAACTTCCAAAATAGGTAGAATTAAGGGGTTAACAATGTCATTTCAAGAGAAGGGGGGAGGGGAGAAGTAGAGCAACATACTGGAGTAAACTGTGCATTTCAGTCTAAATGACAGAAGAAACAAATCAAGATAGGATAATAGAAGCAAATAAAATTTTATTTTTAAGTGACAATAATTTGAGTGCCTGTATTGGAATAAAACACAATTCGTACAGTATAGTCTGATACCCTGCCTCTGTACTGTCAGTTAAATAATAGTGGTGTCTCTGCAAGAGGGCTTTCTACCATTTCTACCATTCTCACTCATCATTATTTCTTTAACATATTTTTTCTCTTCTGTCTTATAGGCTCCTGATGGCCACGTGTTCCTGGAAGCCTTTTCTCCCGTTTACAAATATGCACAGGATTTTCTGGTTGCTATTGCTGAACCTGTGTGCAGGCCAACCCATATACACGAATACAAACTCACTGCTTACTCGCTTTATGCTGCTGTCAGTGTTGGTTTACAAACAAGTGACATCACTGAATATTTACAAAAGCTGAGCAAGACTGGTGTCCCAGATGGAATAATTCAGTTTATCAAGGTAAGACCTTTCAGTTGAAGGTCATTCTCCTTTTCCTTTTCATGTCTCTAGTACTCCTGTTCTCTTCAGTTTGCTCTGTTTCAGAATCCTGGGAAGCATGCTCTTCATTGTATCGTCTTCCCTTACTTTTAGGGTAGTCTTAGAAACATAGCTTTCAGGCTGTGACGGATTGGAACTGGACACAAAAATTGCATATTTCTGATTGTTTTCTCCATGCAACATGTATGCACATGCTAAATACTGAAAACATCTTTTAAATAGCTTTGACCCATAGACAGAACATTTCAAGTACAGGTTTGATCCTATAACCCTTGTTCATGTCAATAATTTAATTGGCATCATTAAGTGCTGCAGCATCTGGCCTCTAATCTGGAATCACCCCTGCTAGAGGCACTAAAACTTGACACTGTCAGAAGGTACAAACCTATTTACAGTGTCAGAGTTGCTTAAGTTTTTTTTGCATTTAATATGTAATTATTGAAGAACTGAGGTTATTCTATTAAAATCCAAGTCAACAATGCCAAAGTCAAGGTTCCAGTCTGTGTTGCACGTCCTATATGTTTTTTAATGTATTTTATTATGTAAACAGAAATATAGTAATCTACAACTGTAACCATAAAAGCAGTGTAGAAAATGCACTCTTAATCAGGAACTACTTTCTATTATTTTTGACAGCAATTATTCCATAGAACATACAAAGCTGTGCAATGTGACAGAGTTAACATTGCTGTGGGAATCTTAATTGAACTGAGTAGTAAGCCTACCTTTGCATTAATAAAACATGTTGCAGTTAATTTCCATTATTATTCAATAATAATATACATTGCCTGGAGGCAGTTCTTTGAGAAAGATAATGTAATTTCTCTTAAACTAAGAAAAGCACATGCTCCTTAGTGAGGACTGTGTCTTCCAACCTTACCTCTTAGTAGGAGGGACTTCTTTTTGTTTTTGGACAGCACCTACCATAACAGAAACAACGAGAGTCCTGTAGCACCTTAAAGACAAATTTCTGCAGGCATAAGCTTTCGTGGGCTGCAACCCAGTTCGTCAGATGCATGGCTGCCCCTCTGGAACTTAACACAACAGAGTTGTCGTCATTGAATTTGGCTCCTAAGTGCAATGATAAGACAATAATAACTGTCAGGCAGCTGCTGTAAACAGTCCTGTTATTGGCAAATAGCCATAACCTGAGTGGGTCCTCAAGGTCTCTATGGAGATGAATTGCAGAAGGGTAGAAGCTTGTGAAAGACATCATTGCGTGGCCCTAAAGACTTGTGAACAAGCTGTTATTTGGACAAATATTACCACAGATTCCAGACTTGTTGAAAATGGGACTGCTATCCTGGAGTCTCTGCCACTACATAGTGGGATATATGAATTCCCCTCTCTTCTGTAACCAGGGGCAGAATAGCTTAGATTTTTCAAAATAGCCAGTTCTTAATGGTAACTAAGACAAGCTTTTTTACATAATCCATATTAAGGTGTAAAACCTCTTGAAGACCTCATCTTTGATACCCTCCGTTATTCAGCAGCTCCCAGCAATCCTGTGCACATAGAGTTTGACTGATTTCAGTTTTCTTAATTTCCTACTTGTTCTCTCTCTTATGGATCCTTTACTAGTCTTAGTGAACCATTTTGTTTACACAGCAGGGGGTATGTGTTTATGTATTTCTATATGCACCCAAATGCGTGTGCTGTCATTAAATCAGCTACTGCTTTATTATGCTAAATATGAATTACTTGTTCCTAATGGATGTTCTTATCTGTTTGTAGCTGTGTACGGTCAGTTATGGAAAGGTAAAGCTAGTGCTGAAACACAACAGGTAAGCAGCGTCTCATTTTTTGTTTTGTTTTTTTAGGGATTATCTATTTTTGTGTGTGTGTGCTTGTAGTGCTTTAGTACAGTAATTAGGAGAGTTCTGAGTACACTCTAGTGGTGGTCACTGGCCTGGTCTACACTTCCTTTCAGGATTTGGCGGCAGTCGACGGGGAGATACGCAAATGACGTACATCACTTGGGTATCTCCTGTCGACTTCACTGCATCTCTTCCGCGCGCTGTCCACACTGTGCTGCATCGAAGGGACTGCAGTGCTGTGCCACTTACTGGGGTGGTTTTCCTGCATCGATTGCTGGATCAACTGAGCGGGTCTACACAAATTTGCTGCTGTCAGTGTGGACCTAGCCTGTGTTAGAATGTGTCCCACAATACCCATCCTGACCTCTCTGGTCAGCAGTTTGAACTCCACTGCCCTGCACCCAGGTACACAGGCATCTGCCCCTCTTCTTTGAAAGGCCCGAGAATTTTTGAAATTCCACTTTGTGTTTGCTCGATGTGGAGAGTTCACATTGCATCTTCCCAGCTGACCATGGCGGCTCCACGCAGCAAATGCTCTCCTGCTTGGAGCACACCAGTGTTGTTGAATTTGCTGTGTCTGTGGGGGGAGGAGCCTGTGCAGTTTCAGCTCCGCTTCAGCCGTAGGAACTTTGATATTTATGGTCAGTTTTCTTGTGGCATGTTGGATGAAGGCTACAAATAGGACATGCATCTGTGCCAGAAGACAAGGAAGTCAAAACTTCACTCTGGTGCTGCACTGAAGACCTCATCTCCACTGCCAAGAGCCCCGGGGATACTTCAGTGGGGATAGAGGGACTGAAGATAGCCGCCAGTGGACTCAACCCTTATAAGGAAGTGGTGGATGAGAGTTGGAGGATGAGATGGGACAGGCAACAGGGTCGTCTGATACTGTGTTGAGCCAGGACCTCTTCTCGACCCCAGATGGTTTGAGCCAGTCCCAGCACTGGCTCTGGCATGCATGATGTGGGAGAGAGGAATGCTGGTAAGTGATCATTTTGAGTTGATATTGCTCAGTTACATATGGTTGAACTGTCCTTTGCTTTGTTATATGCTAGAAGTGGGTTAAGAGAGAGAAATGTACGAGACTAGCTGTGTTTGTTTCTTCTTCCCATTCCCTTGTGCAGCTATGCAGGGGGCTGAGCAGTGTGTTAACGCACACCGAGATTTCACAGGAATCCTCCAGAGACCTCCAGGAAATTTTCCTGGAGGTGTTCACCAATTCTTTGCTGAAGGTTCCTTGGCAGAGCTGCTTTGTTCCTTCCCCCATTGTAGGAAACTTTCCTGTGCCATTTGGCAATCACTTGTGCAGAGACCAAAGCAGCATGCAAGCGAACAGCATAGAGAACAAATCTGAAACTGCATGCAGGAGATACATCCTTGCTTACCCTCAGAAGTGAGATATCAGCTTCAATGCCCTGAGTCTGTGGAAGATGGTGGAAGAATTTACAATATTGTCTCTAGTTGCTTGCAGTGATCCCCTTAAAAACCACCCAGACCCTTTTACCTATCTTGATCCCACCCCCTTCTCCAGGCCAAACTCATAATGCTTAGGTTATTTGCCGAGCTTGCTTGTGTGCTTGCCAAGGGACAGTGAGAAAGGTATCTTTTACTATTATGATTTGACAGCGTAGGTGCACTAACACCCATGTTTTGTGTGCTTCTGTAGATGTAGTTTTCTGGGGAGACCCCTACATGCCGGCAGAGTGCCTCTGCCAGATAAAGAAGCGACTGAGAAGAAGCAAGGAGGACTTGTTTTCAGGAAGTGCACTAATCCTCTCATGCCACAGAACAAGAACGCAGAGCATGGATAGAGACAGTTAATGAAAATTTAAAAATAGATAGGTAGGAGAGGAAGCAAGACCAGGAGTGAATTTTAGTGGGCCAGGAATGGATGATAAAGTAATGGGTGATCAAATGGAGATGCTGAAGTCCCTAATGATTCTGCAGGCAGAACAGATGTGCTCACCCCCTAGCCCATACAGAACTGCTTGTCATATGCTTCCCCAAGACTCCTTCCACACATTCCTTGCATCTTCCCGGCCTGTCGCAGTACCCCGTTCACGCCACCCTTTGGACAGCTTTCAAAATGGTAGCTGGAGTTACATGCAACCGTGAGCGCCTCCTTCAGGAGGGTGCCCTTCAGTGTTATCTCTTTCAACCAAGCATTTTCTGTGTGTTTTTTATTACTATTTAATAAAAACAACAAAACTCTCTGAAAGATAATCAATCCTTTTTTGTCTCCTACACACACTGGTTGCTGCTGAAATTAATACACAGTGGCAATTGGTGCATTTACACACCACAAATTACAGTCAGGATCATCAATATTTTCATGCATGGCAGCAAGTTAACAGAGCATGGCAGAATGCGTTATGGAAAGACACGTTACTTGTGCTTATTGTCAAAATGATGCCTCAAAGCCTCCCTGATTCGAATGCCCCCTCCTTTTGCCCCTTCAATAGCCGTGGTATCTGGCTGCTCAAAATCAGCTGCCAGTTGATCCGCTTCCATGCTCCAACCCTGAGGAAACTTTTCACCTTTAGCCTCACAAATGTTATGCAGCACACAGCAGGCTGCTATAACCACGGGAATATTCTCTAACCTGCTATAAAGGCAATGCCAGTGAGCTTTTAATCTGCCAAACACACATTCATTCTGCACCTGTTCAGCCTATTGTTGTAGCGCTCCTTGCTGCTGTCCAGGTTTCCCGTGTACCGCTTTATGAACCATGCGAGTAAGGGGTATGCTGGGTCTTCCAGGATACCCATGAGCATTTCAGCATCCCCCATTGGAATCTTCTTGTCTGGGAGATCTCATTGCCACAGTACTGGGGCAAGCTTCACATACTGTTCCAGGAAAGTGGCTTTGCACATCTGGAAGTTATGCAGCCGCTGCTCATCATCCCTGATCTGCATAACAATGCAATCTGTCCACTCAGTTCTTGTTTCCTGAGCCCAATAGTGATGGTCTGCCATGTGCAGCTGCTTCATGAATGTCAAAAGTAATTTGGTGGTGTTTCTATGGCACACAGCAGGCACCGTGGATTCATGTTCAGGTTTGGAGCGTGTAATATACTGCATGATCAGCAGCGTTGTCTTCGTAACACTGACCACAACTGTAAAGAGCAGTGCAGGATCCATCCTTTCAGGAACAGATGGCAGGTGCACAGTAAATGGGCTGTAGAAAAATGGCACAAAACGTAGTTGGAAGCCCATGGAATAAGAGAGAAAAAACTGCATACTGGCAGGTGGAGCCCACACCCATCATGCACTGCAATCCACTCCGCCTTCCCACAGCTCCAAGCTGCAGAAAGTGGCAAGTTGCACAGTAGGATGACTACCCTCAGTGCACTGCTCTCACGATCCATGCTAGAGCAACGACTCTGGGCGCGGTCCGACAGAAGGAACGTTGTGTGAACATGCACAAACGACGTTATAGCGGTTTTATAGCGTAACTTGTGTCAACTTAAGTCTGTAGTGTAGACATGCTGTGAGGATATCTATTAAAAGTTCTGTGTAGTAGCAACAGTTGTTTTAACCTTAACATACAAAAGTGATGGCAAAGATGCTAAAGCTTGAGCAACTTCATCTGAGTCAGGTAGAGGAACTTCAGTGCCAGTATTCCTGGCGGGGTTCAGGTAGATTCTCTGTTGGTATAACTGGCTTTAAAGTTGTTAGTAGCTGCTTGTATACTTCTTATTTTTTCTTTCCATTTAGATATTTTGTAGAAAGCACCCACCCTGAAGTCATCCAGCAGCTTCTGCAGGACCATGTCATCAGAGAGTGTCGGCTGCGAAACGCTGAAGGTGAAGAAACAGAACTCATCATGGAGACATTCACGAGTAAATCAGCAGTACGTTGGGATCGAGTGTCCCCTTCTAAAACATTGGGTTCCTCTTTGTGAGATTGTACATGCTGTTGAATATCTGCAGTCGTGATTGTTGCATGTTTTCTTCAGTTGTAAATGTTGCCAGTGCTCTGGACTTCATTAATGAATCAGTGCTTAGTGAGAGTCCCTAATGGAATCTGTTAAATTTTTGTTTCAGATTTCCAAATCTAGTGAAGGTGGTCCTTCAACGTCACAAGGGACAGATGCTCAGAATAAATCAGATGTTCCGGCTGATTTATTTGAGTTTTATGAGCAGATGGACAAAGATGAGGAGGAGGAGGAAGAAACGCAGACTGTATCTTTTGAAGTCAAGCAGGTAAATATATGTTAACCCCTTAGTATCCATGGTGAGTCCCACTGCAGGCAATCAAATGTGTGGTTGCTAAGTACCAAATCCTTAGGGCTTTTCCTATGCGGAGACCTGGGGTGGTCCTCTGAGCCACAAAGATTTCTTCCCCCACCTCTGAAAGTCTCGTATCACAGAATCTTCCTCTCCAGCATGGTGGGAGGTCAAGACACTGCCCCTTCTTTGGCTGATGCATGAGTGATGTTGACAGGCTACAGGTCAGTTGCTAGAGAATATGGGGATGCTCCCTTTCTGCAGGAATGAATTTACTTATCTCTGTGTTAGGTGCCTCGTGGACTCTGTCATGCTGACCAAAACCTGAGTGAGATAATTACTTGAAAATATTAATATAGTCTGAAGGGAAACTGTAAATCACCTGGATGCTATGTGAGACTTCATATCTCCTTCCAGCCACCGCAGCGTCTGGCACCTGGAATTTACCTTACATGTTTGATCTTGTTGACTGTTAGCCTATACTATTCAGCAAAAGCTAACGTGGCTTGCATGTGTCACCTATATGTTTAGGGTGTTTCGTTAGATCTTACATATTTTTCTTTTGCGCTTAGTGTTGTAATTTCTGAGAGTCACAAATACTAGTGAATTTGGCTACGATTTTCAAAGGAGCTTACAGAAGTTAAAAGCTCATAATAAATGGGAGTGGCGTGCTTAACTATTTGGGTACACTTCAAAATCCAACCTCAATCCTCAAAACGTAAAGAAAATCTATAGGCTATTCAGGTCATCTTTTCAATTTCTCAGATAGCAATTAAAAGGAAAATGCTGTTGTGGTAGAATAGGTGTTAGTGGACAGTGAAGATTTCTCAGTTCCCAGATGTGTAGCTTTTGTGGATCTTCAGTTACAAAACAGTGACCAGATATGCTGTATTTAGAATTCTTTGTTTTTGAAGAAGAGATTTGCTACTTCAAAATGTCGATTGTCAATAGTCCTGTAAAGGACACTATCGAAGGCTTTTCTGACAGAATCACACCATCTCAGAGATTTGAATATCTCATTTTTTACCATTTGTCAAACCATTTCTCCCCTTTGTGTCTAATATTCTATAGTACTTACATTGTTCTTTTTGCTGCTTTGGTCACTAGCAGAGTTCTGGGAATAGGTTTTAACTCCTGCTGCTGCAGAGCTAGCAAAGGCTGTAAAAGAACAATAAACTTGCTTTTATACAGGTAGTATATATAAACTGGATATATAAAAAACAAAAACCTTCAGCAGGTTTAAAAAATGTAGAATGTGCTGTTAGAAGCTTTGTTTCCTTTCTAGGAAATGATTGAAGAGCTTCAGAAGCGTTGCATTCATTTGGAGTACCCCTTGCTGGCAGAGTATGATTTCAGAAATGATTCTGTGAATCCTGACATTAATATAGACCTGAAGCCCACAGCTGTTCTCAGACCTTATCAGGAGAAAAGTCTAAGGAAGATGTTTGGGAATGGACGTGCTAGATCTGGTGTTATTGTCCTGCCATGTGGTAAGTAGCTGGGCGAAGCAAGGCCTTGCACACAACTCAGTGGCATTTATCTGTCTGTAACCTAATAATTCTTTAATGCTACATCGGATCAATTACAGAGTTTCAGGGAATTTTAATGAAAAATGGGAGAGAGACAAAAGGGAAGTGGAGGGGATGGACATAAAGCTCCTGACATCTGGTTAGCTGCTAGGTCTTCAAATGTCTGTAGATCAAAGAGCCAGCTGCTGGCAGCCATTAACACCTTCCAGCTAACAGTAATCCATCTCAGTTCTGCTGATTCTCCCAATAGAGTTTTAAAATGTTGATAAATCATCTAGGGTAATTCTCATATAGAAAGAAAAGAAATAAGCATGATGGCAGGATGGGAAACATAAGAATAACCACACTGGGTCAGACCAATCATCCAGTATCCTGTCTTCCGACAGTGGCCAGTGCCATGTGCTTCCAAGGGAATGAACAGAACAGGGCAACTGTCAAGTGAGACATCCCCTGCATACACTCCCAGCTTCTGACAGTCCCAGTCTAGAGACCCCCCAGAGCATGGAGTTGCATCCCTGACCTTCTTGGCTAATTGATAGACCTATCCTCTATGAACTTATCTAATGCTTTTTTAAAAACCCGCTATAGTTTTGGCCTTCATCACGTCCCCTGTCAATGAGTTCCACAGGTTGACTGTGTTCTGTGTGAAGTACTTCTTTTTGTTTGTTTTTAAACCTGCTGCTTATTTATTTTATCACATGCCCCCTGGTTCTTGTGAAGTGATAAACAACAATTGCTGATTCACTTTCTTGACACCATTCACGATTTTATAGACAGGGTTGTCCCCTCTGAGTTGTCTCTTTTCCAAGCTGAAAAGTCCCAATAATTTTAATGTCTCCTCATACAGAAGCTGTTCCTTATCCTTAATTGTTTTTGTTGCCCTTATCTGTATCTTTTCTGTTTCTAATATATCTTTTTTGAGATAGCGTGACCAGAATTGCACACGGTATTCAAGCTGCGGGCGTACCATGTGATGGCATTGTGATATTTTCTGTTTTCTTATCGATCCCTTTCCTAATGATTCTCAACTTTCTGTTAGCTTTTTTGACTGACTCTGCTTATTGAGTGGATGCTTTTAGAGAAACATCCACAGTGACTCCAAGATCTTTCTTGAGTGGTAACAGTTAAATTAGATCCCATCGTTTTGTATGTATAGGTGGGAATATGTTTTTTTCAATATGCATTATTTTGCGTTTATTAACATTAAATTTCATCTGCCACTTTGTTGGTCAGTCACCCAGTTTAATGAGACCCATTTGTAACTTCTCACAGTTTACTTTGGACTTAACTATTGAGTAATTTTGTATCATCTTCAAATTTTTCCCCCTCACTGCTTACCCCTATTTCCAGATGACTTATTAGTGTGTTGAACAGCACTGGTTCCGGTACAGACCTCTGGGGACATCACTATTTACTTCTCTCCATTCTGAAAACTGACCATTTATTCCTATCCTATCTGTCTTTTAACCAGTTATTAATCCATTGGAGTCTGAGGGTACACGGAGCCCCTGGCATGAGGGAGGTGGTGGATCGGAAGTTTCAGGAAGCCTCTGAAATAGAGGGGAAGGGAGGGTGGCACAAAGGGAGTTTGGGGAGGTAGGGAATAGAGGAATGCAAGGAGCCGCTGTTGTATGCAATGGGCTTGGCCTACAGAAGCAACAAAAATCCTCTATAACAGCTTGCTGATGCCACGTGGCTTAATCTAAGGGCTTGTTTAAACATACAGCACTGTAGTGTTTTAGTGAAGATGCTACTACACTGATGAGAGAGATTATTCCATCTCCACGAGAGATTGTGTCTGTCAACAGGAGAAGCTCTCCCATCAACTTAGCAGTGTCTACACCAAGGGTTAGGTTGGTATAACTGCATCACTCGGAGTGTCAGTTTTTCACACCCAAGTGATGTAGTTATACCCATGTAATTTTTTAGCGTAGACCTGGCCTAAGTTTTGGAGCAAAGAAACTATTAGAATCAGTTCATTAATTGCAGTGATTATGCTGAGATTTTCCATAAGCACATGGGAAGCAGCAAACACAGATGTGTGGTTTCATATGCTAATGTAAAGGCTGCTTCTTTTGTTAGCATAATCTGGAAGCTGTGGCTACTAAGGAATTTTCCCTCCTTGAAGATGATTCCTGAGTAACTATTTCACTGTGCTTTTCCTCCTCTTTCCCTTGTTATCCAGGGAATGATGAGATCTGTCTATGTGGCTAATTATTAATGAAAGTTGCTTCCCCACAGGTGCTGGCAAGTCGCTAGTTGGAGTTACAGCTGCATGTACAGTCCGTAAGCGTTGCCTCGTACTTGGCAACTCTTCCGTCTCTGTGGAGCAGTGGAAAGCCCAATTCAAAATGTGGTCCACAATAGATGACAGCCAAATCTGTCGATTCACTTCAGATGCCAAGGACAAGCCTATCGGTTGCTCTGTTGCGATTAGCACCTACTCTATGTTGGGACACACGACTAAGAGGTCTTGGGAGGCAGAGAGAGTGATGGAATGGCTTAAAAGTCAAGAGTGGGGCCTTATGATACTCGATGAGGTACACACCATACCTGGTAAGGAAGTAATGTACAAATTCTTAAACAATTCCCTCTTGTCATACACCTTGCTAATGCTGCGCGATTGTTATCATGCGGGTTTTTTGCTGGCTTTTTTTGCTGGCTGTTCTGGAGTTCTAGAATAAATTCATAGCTTAGTATTTGAAGTTTAATACCTGTAAACAATCATATGCTCTTGTACAAGTTTTCGCAGTACTACAGTATATATCTCTAAAGACTGCTTTCCAGTGACCTCTTAAATCATTAGGGTACACGTCTTACTGTTCTTAATACCAGTGGGAAATCATTATAGTAATGTTAGTATTTTTTTCCTAATTACAATAATAAGTGTCATCTCTAGAGACATGGCCCAAAGAACTGGTTGGTCACATGATGCAGACTTTCTTCTTTGTCTGAAGCTGCTAAACTTCACTAAAAATACCTAAAATACACTTAATACTCATTTCCTTTTCATGTAATGATTGCTAAAGTTGCTGCATGGATGTTACATCAACACAAGTGGGAAAGGAGTTGGTCTGCATTCTCTTTAAGTGTGAGAGGAGGAGTCATAATACAATCTCTTGAGATGTGGTCAATATGAATAAGTTAGAGATCCCTTTGTCCACATGTGTTTTACAGGGAGGAAATATATCTGTGCTAATTTGTTCCTGCAGTAAGGTTATATGGTGTTGGAAGCCAAGAGTGGAGCATTACATTTTACAGGAAATAACGTTGGTTAGAAATGCCGTACCATACAGTCCAAGCCTCTGACTGCTATACCTTTACTGTAATGGTTTGGATGTAATTTTTAAGTATTAACAAAATTGGTAAAATAAGGAAATAGCCATTGCTGAATGCTGATTGGCAGCCACTTTAGCAAAGCTATATGCTGCTGCCTCAGTTTTCTTACCATCATGCCTTCTTAGACTTGGTCATAAAAAATAAGGCAGAAGGCCTACTTCATACCATGAGATAGATGATGGGAGTGCTCACAATACCTTCGAGAGAGGTACCTGAGAGGGCCATTGTACTCCAATGGACTGAGAGCAGAGCCCTTGTATTCTGATCCTGGCTCTGAAACACTGTTTGGCCGAGACCAAGTCACTGAATACGTCTGTGTCTGTTTTTTTCCCCATCTGTTAAGTGGGGATAGTGACGCTGGCAGTCCAGTTGCCAGCTCATGTCATGGCCCCAGACCTCACTGAACACTGAAAGATGCATAGCTGGAACCAGCCTGGCTCACCCGTGGGCTAGTGTTGTTAAAACAGCTATTAAATTTATGGAAATGTGTTCAGACTTTGTGAATTGCTGCATGCATTAACCTCACTCCTTATATCGGCATCCCATGCTACAAAGCATCAGCATCGGCATCCCATGCTTAAATATTCCCGTATAACTATAAAAGTGTTTGCTATGAAACTGGAAACCCGCAGTCAGGAGAGAAACATTACCAAGTGTGAAATACTAGTTTTATTCCCAGAGGTGTTATCTTTTGTCCAACAAAAAGAGGCCTATAGACACCAGACGAACCATTGTGGAACATGAGTGGACAAAAGACTGTTGATTCTCTCCCCCCACACCCATGAAAAGGGGATGCACTCAAACCCGCGTCCCATCGCAGTTTGAACTCTGGGGGAAGAGAATAAACATCTCTGACCAGAAGGATCTGTATAGCTGTGCTGCTTGGAATGTGGAGAAGGCCATATTTCTAAGCATAAGCAAAGGATCTCCAAGCTGCTTCTCTTGGTTTAGCCCTAAAGGACATATAGAGCTGACGCATTACAGTAGCACCATTACTTTTTGAAACCTGAGACTGTGGCCATGTGTACACTACAAAGTTACGTTGACATCCAGCCACCACAGTAATTAAGTGGGTCAGGTGTGTCCACGGCATGCTCATTGTGTCGGTGGAATGTGTTCTCCCTAGCAGCAGTGCACAGAGCAGTGCACTGTGGCTAGGTATTCCATAGTGCAACTAGGCATGGGGTTTTGGGAAGGGGTTGCAAAGCCTCTTGGGACCAAAACATTGTCTCAGGGTGGAATAGAAACATGGCTTCAGCCTCCAATGATGCAGCTCCCTCCCTCCCTCCCCTGATATCAATGGCAAACAACCAGTACTTTTTTGTGTCTTTTTTCCAAAGTCTGGCTTAGCCGCACGTACACTATAGCCCAAGAAGCATGGACCCTCTCACTGTTAGCATTGCAAACACCTCGTGCCTTATCCTGCAGTATTACCAGAGCTGTGACAGGAGCCACCACGTGGAACATTGTGGTGCCATTTAAGCAGCCCTGCTGCAAGCCATAGATTGACACAATTCCTGCTGCAGGCTGAACATGGTGAAGTGCCATTTCTGGTTCTGGGAAGCAAAGGGAGAGACGTTTCCATTGGGGTGAGACATGTGGCAGATGGGTTGGCAGCTAATTTTGATCAGCCAGATACCAGGGCAATAAGAAGAGCCATCCCCTCCATTGCATCAGTTTCCCTGCACTTCCCCATCCATAACTGGAATAAACAGAATATTTCATTCACAAAACATTGACTAGTAATGCACAAACAAAGAATCTGAAAGAGCAAGAAAATAATTTAACATTGGTCCATCAGTGTGATAAAATTGGGAGGGGAGAAACCAAGTCATATTGTCTGTGGAAGCACAGAAGTCTTGCCTATCAAAGGTCATCAAATTGCCACCTTTTGTTCTTAGTACCCTCCCCCACTGTTGAGTGGAGGGGATACTGCACCTTACCATGCACTCCGTGCCTCCAAGAACATTTGGAGGAGGGATGTTGGGAATAGGGCGACTCTTGCAGGCCGTTCTGCAGGGAGTGGAGAGGGACTCGAACCTCAGGCTGTTTTTCTTAAAGCTCAACCAGATGCCTCAACGTGTCTAACTGGTTCTTCATTATCCGCAGCATCTCGGCCTGCATGGCATGCTCATACTCCTGGGATGGTCTCCTGCTCTCCATGTTCATGCCCAGCTTTTCAGACAATGAAATCCTCCATGCTCTTAGCTGTGTCAGCTGTCCCAGAGACATTCGTTATTTTGCTGAATGTGGTTCTCTTTCTCCGCCTTCTAATCTGCGAAAGCCTCTCTGCTGATGTGGAAGATGTGCTGAAGACCAAGCTTTCCACTATAAGGCATGCAAAGCACAAGGCAACCATTGTCAGTGCATACCCTGGGTCTAATGCAATGTTTAAGATTGCTATTTAAAAAACACTCCCCTTATTACACTCAAATGCAAACCAGATTATAATTCGAATCCCTAGCTATTCAGTTTGCTGTTCCAGTTGTGGAGAGCATGGGTGATGGGACTTGTGCTGAAACTTGTGGGAAACCTGCATCTGGAGCACATGTGGGCAGGTGGACAGTGCTCCCTCACCCAAGCAACATGGACATTGCTTTGAGACCAGGGACCAGCGTTAAGCCTCCCAAATTGCGGTTTTTTTCCAAGGTGGCTCGGGGCAGTGTGCGACCACAAGAAAACACATGACGCCCACCCACCCCTTCCCTTAACTTTGTTGGTAGGAGTCATCCTGGACTGGCTGATTCTGAGGGCAACCCCGATCCCTGCCAACAAAGCCACTGACGTGTTTGAGAAACTGGTTGAAGGACCCGGAAATCACCGTGGGTGGGAATCACATGCTACGTTGTTTGCAGTTTGAGCACTTGTAATGCAAGCTTCCACCATTTCTCTTAGGCGACTGTGATATTAGTCTCCTGAGGGTAACAGAAGAGGCAAGGGAGCAGATGCTGCAAGCATCTGGATACAGACCTGGTCCTTATGCTGCTATGCTGTGTTCTGCGCTGATGCCAGCAGAATTAATACTGGATTGGCATGGGAAAATGTCCTATTGTGGTTGAAGAAATAAGGCAAACCTTCCCAGAAACTTTCTGCAAGGGATTGCAGAGTACCGCCATGAAAGGTTACTGCAGACCTCCATGGAGGATTCCCAGGCCACCCCTGTGAAAATAAACAGTCTTTTCTGGGGGACACCTTCTGGGTAGTTGGAGCGGTCACTAGGAAGCAGATACATACAGCACCTCACTTTTTCTTCGTGTTACACATGAGATATAAGAGCATGTAACCCCTATAGTTTGATTGGCATTGCATAGTCACCAGAGATGCCTGCCCTAGCATCATGCTCAGCCACTATGCTGTCCTGCGACTGGCTGGACTGCTCCAGGGTTACAAATAGTTCTTGGGCTCAAGGAGAATGGATTCCCCACTCGCCTGCTACCCATTCTCCTCCTCCTCCTCCTCCTCCTCTGCCTGATCCAGAATGTCTTCCTTGTTGCCTTAGGTGGGAGGTATCCACACTGCGTTTGGGGGCAGTGGTGGGGTCGCCACTGAAAATTTCATGCAGCTCATTGTAGAAGTGATGTCTGCGGTCCAGAACCAGAATGACTGTTTGTCTTGTCTTCTGGTATGTCTTTGATTTTTGTGTGGCACTGCTGAATGTCCCTTCTCCCCCATTCCCCATACAATCTTTTTGTAGATGTCTGTTTCTTTGGCTGGATCAGAGCTGTGCCTGCACAGACTCTTTTCCCCACAGACCGATAAGATTCACCACTTCCTGTGTAGTCCAGGCTAGTGTGCGTTTGGGTCATTGAGTCACCATGATCAGCTGTGCTGGCGAGCTCTCCACATTGACAGGAAATAGGCATTCCGAATTTTCCAGGGCTTGAACAAGGGAAGGGCTGTTTCCTGTGTACCTGTCTGTTGTTCAGCGGAGCGGAAAACAATCTTTAGAGTGGTCACAGCAGAGCATTGTGGGACACCACCTGGAGGCAATTTAGTCAACTTCCACAAAGCTGTATCTACACTGCCTCTCTATCGACCCATCAACATCCATTAAAGTGTTACGCCTCTCGCAGAGGTGGAGTGATTAAGTTGGCATTACAGGCGAGTTAGGTCGGCAGAAGGGACCTGGTAGTGTAGACGCACACATTATTAGGTTGACTCAAGTGTGTAGTGTAAACCAGGCCTGAAACTCATTTGTGTGTATGTTTACCAAATTTAACCTTATAAATAACTCTCATTTCTTAGTTAATGAAACTAGCTAATTTAATAAAGGATTGGATACTATCTTTGAGAAATCTCAGCTACAATTGACCAGGGGTTAAGTGACTGGTCCTTTTGAGACTGGGAGTAATCTGAACATTGTGTAGGATCATCTATCACAAAGGCAGGCTTGCCTGGGTGGCAAGATAGACCGGTGTGCTCAAGGGGACTATCTGTGGCTCCATGTTAAGGCTCTTAGAGTGCTTGAGGAGTTTGCAGTTGACACTGGGTTGGTGAAATCTAATTATAGAACACACATGCAGTTTGGTGTTAGTGCCCTGGTGTGTAACCGTCTGATGTTGGCACCCATATTTGTGAGCCACTCCAGACAGCTTGACATGGATAATATGGGAGTTCTGAGGATTTGTTAAGGTTTGTACAGTGCTTTGAAGATGTACAATGCAGTAAAAGTTCTTAAGTATATGTCAAAAGCTGCAACCAACATAGAGTTATGCATCATGGCTTTTTATAAGATCTTCTCACTTGCAGTGTGTTTCTTTTTAATCCATTTATGAAATCAAAAGGAAATCTCACCTTTGTGTTTCTTAGCCAAAATGTTCAGACGTGTGCTCACCATTGTGCAAGCTCACTGCAAACTGGGACTGACTGCAACTCTTGTCAGAGAAGATGACAAAATTGTCGACTTGAATTTCCTGATTGGACCTAAACTCTATGAAGCCAACTGGATGGAGCTGCAGAACAGTGGCTACATTGCTAAAGTCCAGTGTGCTGAGGTGATGCTCTGCTTTTTACCACCACAAGTATAGTTCACCGTGCTACTGTCTCTATTCTCTTGCAGCCAACGCTATCTTATCCCATTTATGTTTAATCGGGGCAAGCAATTTTCCTTATAAATCTGCAACAGTATTGAGATGATGTGTAATTCAGGCAAGACTGTCAGTAATCAGTGTAAATCCATGGTCACTCCTGTACTGTGACTCTGTCATTGCATGCTAATATGGTATCTGGACATGCATCAGTTGAGACACTAATGCTGACTGCTGGTACTGTAATGCTTGGTTGCCTCTCTGTAGCCCCATCCTCAGACATGCACACACTGGTTTCCATACTAGTGTAGTGCCATGATCATGAATCCTGAGGTCAGAAGGGATCATTATGATCATCTAGTTTGTTCTCCTGCATAACAAACCATAGAATGCCATCTAGTATCAAGCCTGGTAATTTATAGTGGAATTACATCCTATATAGTAGAAAAGCACCCAGTTGTGATTTACGTACTTTCAGATGACTGAGAACCTACTGCAGCCCTTTGGAAATCACATCCAATGGTTAATTATTCTGACTGTTAAAAAATGTATGCCTTATTTCATGTACAGACTTATGTGGCTGCAAATTCCAGCCACTGGTTCTTGTTATATATACTTTTGAAATATGCCTGTGTGATCTGCTCTGCTGGTCACTCAATTGGAGGGACACAAGGGTTAGTGTTAACTATGGTGCCTGAGAAGGGAAAATCTGTGTGTCTCACCTCTTAAGCCCTCAAGCTTTTTGAGGGTATAATCAAGCAATCCTCATATAGGAATAGAGTTCAGTATGAATGTTGGATGTGAGATGGAATCCTTCTCTAGTTCTCCTTTTGCTCTTCCATTTGGGATCTCTGTACAGGAGTGGCTGGAAGGTGAGGGGTTATCCCAAAATGGATCACCACCAAAGGTGCAAACTTAGAGGCCTTACTCCTGCTTTGGTGTTGCCTCTGCTGTCAATTGTGTTATTGTCTTAAGTGCAAGATGGGGAGGACTAGTGACCATGGCTTTTCAGTTGATTGCTGCCACTCCATGGCCATCAAGAGTGAGTTCAGTCGTCTTAATGACAAACTGGTTTTCCTTAAAACAAAACAAAATAAATAAATAAATCCCACGCAGGCTGAATTTCCGACCTCTCAGCTATAATAGTGCACCTACTCTTGGTCCTGTGGTGCTTCCTCATACCTTGTCCCTTCAGTGGAGCTATTGGAAGGACTGCTGTCGTGGTAAATGAACACGAATATACACCGTAGCACTGGAGCTGCAGTATCGAAGGGATAACAACTTTAAAAACTTCATGCTTTTTGTAATCCATTTAGTTACAGGCAAGGCCCAAGATTACCAGCCATTGTGTGTTGGGTTTTTTCCAGTTTTACACAGCATGTGTCAGCATTACCCCTGTTGCCTTCGCCTGCAGAATGAGTCATTTTTTTCCTTGCTAAAAAGAACTTTATAAACCTCAAGTCTCATAAAAATGACCTTTTTTTAAAAAAAAGGCCGTACTGTGTGAATGGTCCTAGAATGTCTGGAAATTGATCAAGTCAAAACAAAACAAACAAACAAAACCCTGGCAAGCAATGTTGCTTTAACTATGATTAGACAATTCAGGCAATTCCATTTCAGGAGTATAGTTTCCCCTTATTGCGTGCACGCTGGCTGGTAGCTGATGGCATAGCACAGAGAACATTCCCTGTTGTGAACTTTTTTTAGTGACTTGTAGCTTTGTGTGAGTTCATGTTCTTTAAGTGAATGTGTTAGATTTTTTGGCATTTAATTTAGAATCTACCTTATTTCAGCAAACAATCAAAAATGGCAATGGTAGTTGCTGGAAAGTAATGAACATCTCTTACAGGTATGAACTTTATTTGCGTTCACGTAGCATCTCACTTCATAGCTTGCCTTGTCTATTCTGGCCTGAGAGAGCCAACTGGTTGCTCCTGGTTCCATATCTTTCATGTGGCAGTAGAGGGCAGTGCTACCCAGTGATGAGGCAGATCGTATTCAGTGCAAATATCATTTGCTCATTCACTGCTTCAATATAAACTGAGTTACAGAATATAAAGTTGTATCAATATAGCTGCAGCATGTTAAGGTAACTGCTAAGTAGTAGCTCCTCCCGTCTCATCTTATTTCTAATATTTTCACTAACTGTTTCCAGAGGTTTCTGATTTACAATAAACTAGCTTTGCTCTTGGAAGAGTGTGTAAGTCAATAAATAGGAAAGGTCCTGTGTACTCTTTGGCGGTAATTCTTAAATCCTGTGGTTTAAATTAGTCTGTATGGTCAAGAAGTATCCATTATTTCCATCTTCCCCTTACTCCCCTAGCAAAACTCACATCTGCTGATCCTCATAGAAGATAGTCACTGATTGTAAAATTTCTTACCCCTTCCATGTAGGGGATGTGCAGGAACTCTGAAACCTATTCCAGAATAGTTCTATTGTTACACTCTAGCCTGGTAGGAAAGGAAACTTCCTTTAAATCAGAGGTCCCCAAACTGTGGGTTGCATTCTGGAGAAACATTTGGGGGGTTGGGACCCAGGCCAGTGCTTATGGGGGAGGGAGCACCACCCAGCCCTGCTCTGCCTCCAGCTCTGCTCCACCCCTCTCCCAGCTGCAACCCCAGCTCCTGGCTGTGGCCTGGCTACAGCTCCACTCTCGCTCCCGGCCACAGACCCACCCCCAGATGCGGCCCCAACCTCAGGCCCTGAATGCGGCCCTGCTTCCAACCCAGAGAGGGAGGGGCACAGACAGCAGTAAGGGGGGCATGAGGTGAAAAGCTTGGGGACCACTACTGTAAACCCATTGTATAGCCCACTTGTTAAATCTGTGCGCTGAAGACAGGATTTGAGCCAAAGAAAATAGTAGTTTCCTTAGTGTTTCCATACAATAGTGCAAATGTTCATTTAAACTTGAGACACCCCAGACTACTGAATAGATTTGTTCTTAAACTTGCTTTACTAAACAATAATTATGATGTATGCTTGCATTTACAAGTATAGTTGTTATATGTTCTTTGCCTGATTTGTAAGTGTTCTGTTCTTATGTGCTCAAATACTGAAATGATGAGTATGGTATATAAAATAGAAAAAAAATGAACTTCTCTAAACTATGGTGTAGAGATAATATCACTGCATTTGTGGCAAGTGCCTCAAATTCAATTAATTATATGCAATGACATAGGTAAATAAAGGTCTCTCAGTAAATACAAAATCATGCAGTGCTAGAAAAATGTATAGTAAGGTACAGGAAGGGAAAGACAGTAAGTGGAGAAAGCTAAAATCTCTGGAAAGCAGTAGTTAAAATTAAATGGAATTTGGCATGCACGTTTAAAAAAAAGCAGATTGGTGAGTTGCTACACTTACACACTAATGAAGACTAAACGTCTCTTTCAGCTGACAGTGATTTAATATATTGGGCAAGAGGTGATTTCAGCTAATGGTTGCAAGTCCAAAAGAAAACTATCTTTATACCAAGATTGGATGTCTAAAATATGTCCTCTACTTCACCCAGAAGTTATGGGCTTGTTGCAGGAGTTATTGGGTGAAATTCTCTGGACTCTGTTATGCAGGAAGTCAGACTAGATGATTATAATGGTACCTTCTGGCCATAAATTCTATGAATATCTCTTTTTCTGCTACAGATGGAATCTCATTATGGATTACTGTGTATAATTTGTTTTTTCAAAAATTCTAGGTTTGGTGCCCTATGTCTCCAGAGTTTTACAGAGAATATGTAGCTATCAAAACAAAGAAGCGGATATTGCTGTACACTATGAACCCAAATAAATTCAGAGCCTGCCAGTTCCTGATTAAGTTTCATGAGCGAAGGAATGACAAGATCATTGTATTTGCTGACAATGTGTTTGCACTAAAGGAGTATGCAATCAGACTGGGGAAGTAAGTATTAGTGAATGAATGTCCCCTTTCTCTTTACTGGAAAACTTATACGTTTCACAAATTTCAGTTACTTAAGGCATTTTTATAATAAACATAAACCTTAATAAAGATAGGAAAAATTGAAAAGCATTTCAGGTAAATTTCAATGTGTATTACAATATTTTTTCCCAAGTGTAACATTCTAAGATAAATTGAGTGTTTTTTGTAGTTGCTGTGGAGGAATTTTAAACCAAGACTTATGCAGAGAGATAATAGTCACAGTAAAAAGGCCTGAAGATAAAAGCACTGTAGGCAAGTGATTAAATAAGGGTTATTTGGATGGTCAACTAGTCTGCTACATGCATAGATAATCTTCCTGTCAACCATATGACAAGAAGGAAATTTTGGACCAAGGAGACCCTGGATCTTTCTAGAGCCACAGCCTTCCCTACTTTCTGTCCCCTTCCAGGCCTGTACCAATTTTGTCTGTCTTAAACTAAGATTTTAAGCTATTCGGGGCAATGGCTTTTACTATATGTCTTTACAGTGCCTAGTACATCAGGTGTCCAGGCACTACTGAAATACAACTAATAAACAACATCACAGCTTCTGTAGGAGTTCCTCTGCTGCTTTTGAATTGGTCTTTGCGGTAGGGTTCAACTGCAAAAGCAGAGGGCAAGTAAATGTTAATTTTGACAAAGGGTTAGCATCAAAGTACTTGCAGGATTGACGAAGGAATAGTAAAGGGGCTGGCTCTTCCCTGCCTGATACCCAAGGGAGCCTGTGGTGAAGCCAGCCTTACTAAGTCATGAGTTGAAATTATTGCTTTTCTGTGCCCCTCTGTTGGCAGAAAGGGTGAGGAGCATTTAGCCCTGTAAACTTTTTCAGCTGTCCAGGAGTTTCCAACAGTACTTCTGACAAAAACCAAATTCCTTTATCTCTTGCCAAAATTTGTGATGAGTTTTGAATGGCAAGGAAATAGCCGTTCTATCCCAGCTCACTGTCACGTCAAACAATGAGCAGGGCTAACAGTGCTGGATGACATCCAGATTCAGAACTCGTGGTCTCCTTCATCCTTATTCTTAAATCTGTCTGGACAGAGATTAGCTAGAATGATGCTTCTGGAATGTTATTAATCGTGCTCAGTGGCCCATATGTGATAATGAATCAAATGAGTTTTTGAGTAAAGAAGAAAAAAAAAGGTGGGTGGCAGGGGCCGTTCCTGTAGCTTACTGACTGGTGAAGCTGTTTGAGAAGCATTGTAAGAAAAACTACTGAAGGTTTTTGGCAGAGCTGTTAAATTGGGGAGAAGAGGTTTTGGGGGGCGGAGGGGTTGTAATTTTTTTAAACTGAAATGTCCATCCTCCAAATTGCTCTCTTCATATCAGGCATGGGACCTGAGGTTACACAATTGTCAGTACCACAAAGAAGGAAGAATTGCAGTGCTAGGCAGTCATGGGGGGTTGGTATGGGGCAGAAAAAGCGGAGTTTCTTGCAGCTCATGTAAAGTACTGAAATTAGGGCTCTGTCCTAAGAGTAGTTTGAGCTGATCCTGGTACCTTGACCATCATTCTGTGTGTCATCCAGAGCTGGTATAGTTTGTATGGTAGCCATTCTTTGCTTACAACCATGGTGCTTGTCAATGCATATAAACCATTGCTTTATAGAAGCCACATCCAGCGTTCCTGGGTTTGATAGATTATTATGGCACATGTATTGATCCTTGAGGCTCAGTATCTTCCCAGGGTTTGAAGGGAGGATTAGTTTTCAAGTTGTTAGATGTTTTGTGTTTATTCGGGGGGGGGGGGGGGACACGGACGTCTTGTAACTTATTCATCACTATAAACCCAGCTGAGGGAAGTGTAAATGTCCACTGCTTTTAGGTCGTCCCATTTTATTGGTTTAACTAATGGGCAAATGCTTGACAAGCTCTCTCCATACAGCCTTGGGAAGCAGCACCTCATGGACATAAGAGGTTCTCACAAGTTTTTATTATTAGTTCAGTCAATAGCGGGCTGTTTTGTGTGTTAATTTTGTTTGGGACTACAATCACCTTCCCGTGAAATGAAATTATAAATCAGGGTTTAAAATAGAAGCAAAGCAGACTGTTAACTATAACAGCATTACAGGGTGTCACTGACTGTACAATAACGGTATTGTTTAAAACAGTTTGTGTCTCGTTCCTACTAGCCACTTCAGCTTCGGCTAGGAAACGACTATGAATAAAATGTACTAAGAAAAATTGGATTAGGGGAAATTTGGCAGCACAAAAACTAGAACAAAGCTTCAGTAAGAGAAGGGACTAACAGTCAATACCCGGGGAAAAGTGGTGATGTGTATAGAAGGCCTTGACATGCTATGAGTTGGGTTCTTGTGCTCAGGTACCATGGTGATGTGTGCAGTGTGTAAATTTATGCTAAACTTTTGGACTGATACCCCTTTTTAAAAAAAAAAAAGGAGGGGAGGACGTCAACATGAATTATGAAACTTGTTCCTCTTGGTTTTGGAGGTGCTTATTAACAAGCTTCTCCAAAGAACGGGGAAGAGATGGAAAAGCAGCAGCTACACTTTGTTTCAGGTTTCTCCTGCATTTATAGGCAGGCCCTTAAATCCGCAGCAAAAACTGCAGATTCCCAGCAAACTGTTTAAAGTGGAATGGAGTTAATGATGAAGGGGTCAAATTATATGCAGTGTTATGTAAAACTGGTAATAATGTAAGATAGTCAGGAGACTGTGAAACGAAGGAGATCCAGAGCTAATTCAGATCTAGAGATACAAAATGAGTGCATGTACAGCATTCCCACAAACTCTTCTGTGTTATCACTTTCCTGTCGGACTTTGTCAGGAGGTGACCTGTACAATCTGAGCTGCACTGCTGCCGACTTGAGATTGCCCACAGAAGTATGAACTTCCCACATCTATCTTAGCCTTGGCATGTCCACTTGCAAGGTACACTAAAATCTCAGATTCCTCCACCATTGTAAACCTTGATGGAATGCCAAGTTGTGCTGGTCTTGTCCATAGGACCCAGTGGCCATCATATTCCGGTCACCAACATCCAGGGGTTACTGGAGAGGAGAGGAGAAGGAAGGTGTTGACTTCAAAACATAGACATCATTTTCCAGATAAAAATATCTAACAGCCAGCTTGAGACCATGAGAATTTAATTAAAAGGGAAAGTTGAGTTCTTAAGACTCAAGTGTGAAGAAGTGAGAGGGGGCACAGCTGTCCATACACTAGCTCAGTGGATTTGAGCCAAAAAAATAACCTACGTTTTTATTTTAACAGCTGCCTTCAACCTTTCATCTAGGATTAGCAAATGTTTTCAGTCCACTAATCTGCCATTCAGTCAGATCACATCAAATGAAAAACATTTACCACTTTCAGGATTTATTTTTGCAGGGAGTGGAAAGATGCCTGCCTCTGGCAGCTTGGGTTTGCCCCAGGTGGTGACTCAGTGTACGTTTGGGCAGAGTTATAGTGAAGAGCCAAAGGATTAAAGATGAGCAGGAAAACTGGTTTGGAGTTTTTTGTGGGTTTATTTTGTTTGGTTTTGTTTCTTTTAAACCAAAACCCAAAACTTTCCTATCTGTGTACTGATCTTAAATTTTAAGTGGTATAAATGGTATAAATTTAATATAAATGGTTACACTGCACTCTGCTCCATGGTATCCAAGCACCTAAGGACAAATAGAACCAATTACCTTCAATGTTTTTTCTATCTTCTTAGACCTTACATATATGGTCCTACTGCACAAGGAGAGAGAATGCAGATTCTACAGAACTTCAAACACAATCCGAAAATCAACACTATTTTTATTTCCAAGGTGAGTGAAAGCATTTGTTGTGACACGCATCCGGTTTCCGAGTAAAAATTTAGTTTTAAAAGGCAATAGGTTATATATGCCAACTTATTTTTTACATACTACTTATTGCATCACCAAAGATGTCATTTTTCATTGTCTTCATTTCTTAATGTGGGAAAATAGCTTATTTCTCAGAGGCTGCCTCTGTATTGTAGGTAGGTGACACATCCTTTGATCTGCCAGAAGCCAATGTTCTGATTCAGATTTCGTCCCATGGTGGGTCTCGAAGACAGGAGGCTCAAAGATTGGGACGAGTGCTGAGAGCCAAAAAAGGTAAATGAAGTTGTTCTTGGGCTCTGTGTCTTGGGTCCTGGTACAGCATTTTAAGAATTCTTAATAATTTAGAATGATCACTCAAATGTTGGTGTAACACAAAGCATCCATATAACTAAGCATGCAGATTTCCATAGTTGTTAGCTACTGTTGACCCAAGATTACATGTAAAATAAAAATTGAAGAGTAACTATTAACTGTGCTACACTAAGGAGCCATCTCTTTTCTGCTTCTTTTATGTTCTCTGCTTCTTTTTCTGACCTTTTCTTTCCTTCCTTTTCCTTTTCTTAGCCATGTGTTTATCCTTCCCCTTCTTTCTTTTTTTTTTGTCCCATGTCTTATCCTTTCCTGTCTGCCTGTTGGAACAAACACTTTATCACCCCTTGTTCCTGCTTGGCTCTTTTCTTCTTTCTTTCTTTTGCCTTTTCTTTTAAGAACCTATTAAAAGTCCATGCTCTTCTGGAGACCCCAGATGCATATTCTGAGCAGCAGCTATCTTGAAATATGTCGAATCAATATTCTGAACATTGGGTCTTACTGCAGTTCCTAATGGACAAGTGTCAGCATTACCTAAACCACTATCAAAATTAGCACAAATTGGTTATCTTGTTGGAAGTATCTGTAGAGGTCAAGTATTTGTCTGCACATGGAGGCTGAATTATATGATCCCTCTTCTAGGTAGTCCCTCCAGAGCAGAGGACGGTTACTGGCAAGGTGGTGTGAGAAAGCTTGCACTAGTGCTGCTTGTTGCTGTGTCTGTTCTGTAGAGGACAGGAGTGGATAGGCATGTGTGACATTCTCCAGAGTACAACGTGAACTGCTGGGTGCCCTTAGCTTGATAGCCTGGGATGCCTTTCACGCTGCCCTGCTAGTGAACAGCAAACGCCTCCAGGCTCTGTTCACTCACAGACACCAGCATGCAAAGTCACTCCCAACTAAATACATGAATGCTATGTCCACCCATCCATGAATAGATAGGGGACGACACCCTCAAATCCCTCAGCTCCATCTTTGACCCTGAGAAATTTGTGTCTTGTACTGTTCAGTAGCCCACTGGATGGTACAAGCTCATAATTAATCCATTATTCCAACAAAGGGTAATGAATATGCACCAGTACCATTAACCTGAGTAGAGATTTCCCAAACACTTCAATCAAACACACTGGTTTAGATAAAACAGTACAATAAGGTTATTAACTAGAGGAAGACAGATTTTAAGTGATTTACAAATGATAAGGCATAAAAGTCAGAGTTGGTTACAAAAGAAATAAAAAGCTTACATGTTTATCTAATTCCTAAACTTTACCATGGCCAATAGTTTAAAAGCAAAAAGGTTTCTCTCACCCAAAAGCTTTCCACAGTGTCCAGTCTGGAAAATCCTCCAGGCCACGATCACTGCCTCCCGTTCACTGATGCACCTTTGTCTGTCAAGCAATCTTGCTGTGAGTAGAGAGGTAGCTAGAAGCATTTTCCCCCCGTTGTTATACTTTGTCTCTTTGTACTGGAAAAATCTTTGTTGGGTCAGGTAGTTCCATGGCATATGTGAGCTGCCAACTATTCTTCAGGTGAATTGTAAATTTCTTGTTCACAACTCCTCTGCTGGTGAATCTCTGACTAAGCAGTTAATGGTTTTTAACACCTCCCTGGCATGCCAGTGTGCCTTTGACTTTCAGAAAATGGTCTGAAGGCGTTATCCAGAACAGCAGCATATTTGAGTAACAATCATATAACATGATCTCCTAGCTTCATATACAATCTTGATACACACTTTTTAACAGGACAGTGATGTTCAGTAGATTGAGATTTCAAATATTAACTCACAAGGCATACTTCATACAAAATATATCATCTCAGCATATCAAAGTGGTGAACATGGAGTACGGAGTGTCACATGGGGTACAGGATGTCACATCATGGAACCACCAGCACTTCAGAAAATGGTTAACAAACAAATCCTGTGTTCTTCCTTGATACACTCCTCTGCCCCCCTTCCTGGCTCCTGGGTGGCATGATGTGTAGCATGCTATTCTTCCTCCCCACCAAGTCCTGAGTAGGACCCCCTATTCATTCTTTTCCCCTCTTGGCTAAAGGCCTTTTTTGCACCTATCTAATTCTGGGAGGGTGGGGTAGAAGGGTCTCGACTGCTTCTCTTCCCTCCTGCTAAGAGAGTTTTAGGATTACTCTTTATTGACACATCTTGGGCTTCTCACTTTTTCGTACTTGGGTGGGAGAATGCTTTGGTGGCTTGAATCTACTGCAGCACTATGTGCTGATTAGCTCCAGTAAAGCGGAAGGCCAGCATGGCATGAGGACCTGCAGGCTGAGCTGCTGCTCCCATACCATGGTACATTAATGGAACATGACTTTGGAGGCCCCCTCTGAACACATGAACCGGATATTGGTGCTTCAGATATCCTCCTTTCTTCAACCACTAAATGGATGGCTGACTGGTACCTTCCACCAGCATAATTTTCACATTTAAAAACTAGATAAACATGTTTGCAAGACAATGAGAGTATATTTTCTTTGTAGTTGCATAATAGTACTTGAAACTGCTATTCTCTGAGCTGTGGATTTTGAGTTGAGAAATTTCTGAAGGGGCAAATCTCAAAACAGCTCAATGCTTAACATTTATAATCGCTCTCCACGTCAAACCTAATCTGCTGAAAATTGGGATTAACATTTTTTTTCAGTCTTGAAGGATTTCCCTTTTCAAATAAACCAATTAAAAACATGTTAAGTTTTGGCTGCAGTTTTGAAATATGGCTTCCATAATTAAGGAAGAGGGAATCTAATCACTGCTTGGCTTGGATGGTCACAGTCTACCATTGTTGGATCTGTGGTTCCTAAATATTCTCTACACCCTCGCAGCTCATGATGGTTCTGATGACCCATAACAAATTAAATAAGAGGGGAGAGAACTAGAGCATGGATGGTAGAAATCTCATGTGAATCTCACCAGTTATGATGTGCAGACTTTGGGTTATATGTTGTGGCTTCGCAGGAGTGAAGACAGGTTTCTTCTCCCTCCATCACAACAGAACTGTTTGAAGTGACCAACAGCCTAGTAAAACCTGTCACCACCCGTGTTGACCTTTACTTATGTGAAAAATTTCATGTTGTTTTGCAGACAAACTTGCTCTGATTCAGAACGAATTGTTCACTGATGCTGAAACAGAGCCATGTCTAGCAGGGATAAATGCTGTAATCTTTGCTTGAATTACAGGTGGTGCCTTTCAGGTTACAGAGGTGCTGGAGTGCCTTTGTGTTATAACTTGTGAGTGAAGGTCAGCTGGGGAGTACTGTCCGTTCCTGGTTGTGTTTGTTGATGTTTCCCTCTAGGGTGAGAAAGATGCCAGTGGCTCTTAAGCTATTAAGGCTAGAGTTCAAGAAACCAATTCTTGATTCTGCCATTCTGGCTAAGTGTGACTGGGTATCCATCTTCTATCTGGGGGAGGTCATTGAGAAGGTGGTGGTAGGGTAGTTTGATTGTTCAGATTTCCTTGGCTTCAGTCAGTTGGGTTGTAAGTCTGGTGCCAAAACTGCTCAGATCGCACTAGCTGACTATTTCCAGTTAATGGGTGAAGACATGATTGTGCTGATTCTCTGAAATCTGGAAGCTGCCTTTGATATTTTTTACCATAAGACTTTGACTCACTTGTTGGATCCTCAGAGGGGTGGCTGAGCTACATTTGAATGGCTCTGTTGTTGTTCTGAGATAATCTAAAAGGTAGCTGGAGGCAACTGTTCTGTTGCTCCGAGGATTCTTTCCTGCAAGGTACGATTGTATCTAGATGAGCCTGGGGCCGACTGTACTGTAGTCCTGAAGAGAGAGAGAGAATAAATGTTGGTTGGCTGGAGGAGGCAGCCAGAAGAACTATAGTAGAACTTACTAGCAGCCCTCATTGAGAGAATGCAACCATTTGTAACACAGATGTATGTGCACCATGGTTGTGTTACATCCTGGGCTGCTTTTGGATGCCTGGATAGTGGCTGTAGTACACAGTGCCTTTTTCCCCTTCCTCACCATGTGAGAAGTATGACCTTATTTGCAGCACAGACCTCACCACAATTATCCATGGCTTTTTCGCCTGGAAACTAGATTGCTGTAATGCACTTGGCATAGGTCTACGTCTTGGGACTATTTAGAGGCTGAAGCTAGAGCAAAATGCTGAGTCCTTCCTGGTGAGTGGAATTGCATGTTGGAAGCATGCCAGATCAGTGCCCTGGGATCTGATGGGCTTGCAGTAAGTTTCCAGGTGGAGTTCAAGGTACTGGTTTTACCTTGTAAAGCCCTAAGTAATTTGAGACTTGCTTACTTGAGAATGCTTTCTCTCCTTCCCAGTTTACCACAGTTAAGTCACTGGTGGCGTTGAACTGGAGCTGCTGGCAGGGCATTCTCTGTGAAGATCAATGACTTGGGATCTCTCTCCCAAACCCTGGTCTGCAGAGTCTAGTTTCTTAACCTTTCTGGCATGCTGTAAAGCTTCTTGCCTGTCCTCCACCCACAGCTACTGAGGAGAAATGAGCAAGTTGCATGTTTATGGGTGTCCTTCAATCCATGGCCTAGGCCCACAAAGAATAGGATGGGTGCATATATTTTTATAAATTAAAAGAAATATAGTATATGTATTTGTGCTGCTTTTCATTCGGGTAATCCCTATTAGATTCCAGTAATACACATTTTTATCTTCAGGTGAAGTTCCCCCTAATTCACCTTCCTTCAGTTTTACTTCCTCAAAGATCCATAACCCTAGTAAAAAAAAAAAAAACCACAAATAAATTATTGTTGCATTAATGTAAATGCATATATCTACAATTAGCTCCATTGACTAAGGGCCTAGTTGCTTTTGAAAATAGACCTTGAGTTTCTCAATACTTAGATACTTCTGAAAAATATACCCCAAATGCCTTGTATTTAGATAGCAGTTACCTGGAGGACTGTTTTTCTTTGAAATGAGAATGTGCAACCCTTCGTGCGTATGGAGGAATATGGTTCCTTGTTGCTTAGACTTCACAATGGAAAATGTATGGATTTGAAAATGTCTGAAATAGATACAACATTTGAATTATTGTATCAGCTGGTGGGAAGGAGGGCTTGGATTCTCCAATAGTTGCTTTATGTTGTTTGAGCCATAAAATCTTTTACCCATATATAAATATATATAGCCTAGGTTATTCTGAATTTTGAATAGCCTTGCTAATTCCTAGATAAATATCTTATTGTCTCATCTGCTTTTGTCCCATGTCAGTGCAAATCTCTACATTTGCATTTGTAAAAGTTTTTCTCTGGTATCTTGCTATTGTACTGTTTCCTGATTTGTAACACAAATGCAATTTAAATTCTTAAGATTATCCTGCATAGCACCCTTGTTAATTTTTTGTTCTTACCTTGTTTGGAATACATAGTTCAGCAAGCAATATTTTCCTCCAAGAATTAGGTCTCAAATATCTCTTTTCCCACATTCTTTTCAAGTTGTAAATAGTTGTCAGCAAGAATTTCCATTCTGCGTACATTATCACTTGCTATTTGATCACATTACCTCAATGCATGTGTGAAGTTAATCTTTAAAGTATGTTCAGAAAAGCAGTTCTGTAAAAACAACTTTACACTTCTGCTGTGAATGTTTTCTTTTTATCCTTCAGTTCAGTGTTCTACTCACATATAGGCTAATTGTCCAGTATCTCTTGTTTCCTAGGGACGGTTGCAGAGGAATACAATGCCTTCTTTTATTCTCTTGTATCTCAAGATACTCAGGAAATGGCATATTCAACCAAACGACAAAGATTTCTGGTAGATCAGGGTTACAGCTTCAAGGTAATTTTGTCCTTTTAATGTGAAACGTAGATGACTTGTGCATATGTCAAATTCTCATATCTTGGAGTCTTAATAGTACCTCATATGCTTCCTTAAGATAGTGAAGTGTGCAGCTGGTTAACCAGTTGGTGCTTAGAGGCAACTATGGTTGTAACATTACTATATTTTGGAGCCTGTACTGTAGAGGACAGATTAAGCATCTGACATTGCAAAGCATTCTGACTGTATAGGAGGCAACAACTGGGAAATGGGGCAAGAGGAATAACACTTAGGGAAAAATTGTCAGATTCCACAAAAATGGAATGACTTTAACCTGTACTTGAATTTTTGGAAGCCCTTCCATTTGGAAGTATGGAGAACGGAGACTCAAGTAAATAACTTCATATCACTAATAGATAATGTGGAAAAAGCTGAAGTACTCAATGCTTTTTTGGCCTCTGTCTTCACAGACAAGGTCAGCTCCCAAACTACTGCACTGGACAGCATAGTATGGGAAGGAGGTGAGCAACCCTCAGTGGTGAAAGAACAGGTTCAGGACTATTTAGAAAAGCTGGATATATACAAGTCCATGGGGCTGGAGGCAATGCATCCAAGAGTGCTGAGGGAGATGGCTGATATGATTGCAGAGCCATTGGACATTATGTTTGAAGACTTGTGGTGATTGTGGGAGGTACCAGACCATTGGAAAAAGGCAAATATAGTGCCCATCTTTCAAAAAGGGAAGGAGAATCCACGGAACTATAGACCAGTCAGCCTCATCTCAGTCCTTGGGAAAATCATGGAGCAGGTCCGCAAGGCATCCATTTTGAAGCACTTTGAGGAGAGGAAGGTGATCAGGAATAGTCAGCATGGATTTACCAAGGGCAAGTCATGCCTGACCAACCTGATTGGTTTTTATGATGAGTTGGTGATAGTTGGCAGCTGGCATCAAGTGGAGTGCCCCTGGGGTTGGTACTGTGGCCAGTTTTGTTCAGGTTCTTCATTAATGATCTGGAAAATGGGGTGGATTACACCCTCAGCAACTTTGCAGATGACACTAGGATGGGCAGTGGTAGGTATGCAGGCAGGTAGGGATAGGATACAATGTGACCTAGACAAATTGGAGGAATGGGCCAAAAGATGACAGGTGCTGAGTCCTCCACTTAGGATGGAAGAATCCCATGCACTGCTATGGATTGGGGACTGATTGGCTAAGCATCAGTTTGGCAGAAAAGGAGCTGGCGGTTACAGGGGGCAAGAAGCTGGGTATGAATCACCAGAGTGCCCTTGTTGCCAAGAAGTCTACTAGCATATTGGGCTGCATTAGTAGGAGCTTTGCCAGCAGATGGAGGGAAGTGATTATTCCCCTCTATTTGGCATTGGTGAGGCCACATCTGGAGTATTGTGTCTAAATTTGGCCCCCCACAGCAGAAAGGATGTGGACAAATTGGAGAGAGTCCAGAGAAGGGCAACAACAATTATTAGGGGTCTGGGGCACTTAACTTATGAGGAGAGGCTGAGGGAACTGGGCTTATTTAGTCTGCAGAAGAGAAGAGTGTGTGTGGGCAGGGGGGGATTTGATATCAGCCTTCAACTACCTGAATGAGGGTTCCAAAGAGGACGGAGCCAGGCTGTTCAGTGGTGGCAGATGGCAGAACTAGGAGCAACAGTCTCAAGTTGCAGGGGGGTGGTCTAGGTTGGATATTAGGAAAAACTTTTTCACTTGGAGGGTGGTGAAGCACTGGAATGTGGGGCATCTCCATCCTTAGAGGTTTTAAGGTGGAGCTTGACACAGCCCTAGTTGGGATGATTTAATTGGGGTTGACTCTGCTTTGAGCAGAGGGTTGGACTAGATGACCTCCTGAGATCCTTTCCAACCCTAGTCTTCTATGATTCTATGTCCCCAGTTGATCAAAGTCCTCATTTTTTAGGTGATGTGTATAGTGTACACCAGAGTCCAGTGAATAGCTTGGTATATTTTACTTCCTCTAGTTATATGTTAAGAAAACTAGTACTCTTGTAATTTGTGACCCTTTCCTTTCCTCCATCAGTTCTGCTTGATCCTTTCATGGAAGGCTTCATAATTGAACTGCAGTTTGAACAGCCTTTTTTTTCCTGAAACCATGTTGCCCAAATTAATGTTTCAGTGGTTGATATCTTTTCTCTTTATTTGATTTCAGCATCCACATTGTGAATAACACCTTTCAGTGCTTAATATCAAAGATACTCTCAAAAATTTGTACATAGTTCTGATTCCTTGTCATTGGACCCGGAGTTAGTAGGGCCAACATAGTTATCCATAACTATCCCAACCATAATAGATTGGTATCAACATTGCCTCAAAGATTAGCATCACCATTGGCGGAGTCTACTCCATCTTCCAGCAGAGAACCTTCTCCCCAGCATTAAACAGACATGCCTTGAGCCACCTGCCCAACACCCTTCATCCTGTCCCCGAGACCCATCGTGTTCTCCCAACAAGCAGTCTGCTTGGCACTTATACTATCTCCTGATGACTTTAGAACCCTCCAGAAGCTATTTGCCTGGATTTTTGATGCACTAGAAACAGAGACCTCATTGACCAAGGAAAATTATTTGACATTATACATTCTTCCAGTTCTGCTATAATAACATTGTCCATTAATTAGGGCATTTTAGAACTGCAAAAAATTCTATGGCAAATGGAAGCAAACATTTTACCTGACTGCTAAAAGCGCAATAAATAAATAAATAAATAAAATGGTAGCAAGTAACCAAAAGGGTTTTGAACAATTCTGTACCCAGTCAACATCAGATTCTTTAGTGGACCCTGCATTTAATGAAAAAGCTAAATAGTCTAAGAGCACATCTAAGGACAAAGACCTAAATAAACTAGATGTCTTTGGGAGGAAGACTTATTCATGAGCATCACTTCAACTACAGATAGTAAATTAAAGCTTTGTTTGTAAAATTGAATTACATAATATCCCTCTTCTTAGCCAAACTCTAGAGTGGAGTTAAAAACCATTAGGATTGAAGAAAACTAATGGCAAAGATGTTACAGGCAGCCATGGATGTATCAGTGATGATGGCTAGGCCTATGGCCATTGCACTTACTGTGTTTCCAGATAACAGATTTGACGTAAGAGTTGAGAACCAGATTGAAACTGGATGAGAGCCATCCCCAAACGACATCTGCAGATGTCATCTTTCTCCTTTCTACCAAGCTTGGACTGGAATAACAAATTGACAAATGGGTGCTGGAAGTTGTCTCCTTTGAATATTAGAACCAATTTCAATCCTTCCAGATCCAACCCCTCCCCATCCATCTTTAGGGACCCTTCTCATGAAAACCAACTAAAAAGTGGTTTCCCTGCTTCATCCAGGAGCCCTTCAGAGGGTACCTATGGAGTTTAGGGAAAGAGGCTTCAGGCCTTGAAATATCCTTATTCTGAAGACAAAAGGGACTCTTTGTCCTATCCTAGATCTGAGCAGACTGAACAAATATCTATGCCTTTTCAGTTTCAAGTTGAAAATTATTGTTGCCATCATCCTTTTCCTTCAGCTCAAGCCCGGTTTGTGGCTGTCAGTCTCCACGACATTAACTTTAGTGTTGTGATCGAATACAAGATGCTACTGGTCAGTCTCTCCACACCACCAGTGGTCTTCACAAAATGCTTACCTGTTGTGGCAGCAGATCTAAAGAGACAAACCTTTCACATCCTAGACAATTAGCTGGTCAAAGGCTGATCTCATCATGAAGTCACCACAGCCCAGAACTGTATCCTTCACTTATGTAGCCAGCTGGGCCTCATGGTGAAAGTCTCTCAACCCATCATAGAGTTCATAAGATCCCTAATTGATTCCAAAGCATTCTTTCCTAAGGACACATGTCACTCACTCTAGGCAGTTATCACCAACATCAAAGAGAACTCCTCAGCCACAATCACAACTTACCTTAGATTTACTCACCACAAGCCATCATGTACCTACCTACCTGGCATTCCTAGTCAAACTTCACCTATGTCCGTTGCTTATGCCAAATTTATCCCCAAAGTTGTCAGACTTCCATTTAAATAAACATTTAACTCCCATTTTCTTTCCAAAACCCCTTTTCTCTCCAGGGGCAAAGAAACTAAACACCTTAAATGTTTCTATTGTCTTACAATAGTATTTTAATAAGACAATCTTCAGACAGACTCCCAATAAGTTGCCATAAGTAGTGTTTAAGAGGCAGATGGCTTCTTACCAGAGAACATCTGTGCATATGTCTACACTGCAACTGGGAGGTGCAAATGCAGCACTTGTAGACATACCTGAGCTAACTTTGATCTGTCAGTGGTTCTTCAACTGTGGATCGATGCCAGCATGGGTTGCAACTCTTGATGGAGTCTCCAGGGCAGAAAGATGCAGCTGGGAGCTTCACGGCCACCAGGAGGCTGGAATCCCAGCTGGGAGCCCCAAGCCCCCAGCTGGATTGAAGCCCAGAGCCCTGCACCCAGCAGGGCTGTAGTTAGGAGGTCACCAGCACTGAGCTAGGTCATATACTATATACATATATGCTAGCTATCTATTCAAGTGGCCACCACACATGGTGCTGCACCTTCACTCATACTTTTATTCTAGTTAGGTTTGATCTAGCTTTGGCATTCACACTTCTGAATTGCAATTTAGACATATACTGAATTATCCATTTAGGGCATTTCAGTGTGCGATCACATGGCTGGCATGCTTCCTCCAAATGTCAAAGCTCACTCTACGAGAATGGGAGCTCGTTTTACAAACCTTTCCATGTCTGAGGTATACCTGGAAGCCACTTGGAGTAAGCCCCTTTCTTTTGTTAAATATTATGCCTTCAACTTGTTGGAAAGATCAGGTGCTGATTTAGCAGGGGAATGTTATGACGATTTAGTGGCAGCTTGGACTCCTCAGTCCCATCTTCCAGATGGTGACTGATGAGCAGTGCCCTAGAATGGGATTGAATACTTTGGGAAAAAATGATTATTTATCTTACAGTAACTGGTTCTTCAATGTTTTGTCCATATGGACCCCGTGATCTGCCTGCCATCCCTGCTTTTTCATTCTTTTTTAACTGAGATTGAGAATTAATGAGGGAACCGAGGGATGGTTGTGGCTCTCTGCACCTTTGTCCTCGGGTAAGAGAAGGTGGTCGTTAGGACATGCATAATTCAAGTGTAGTCCAGTGGGCACAGAGTTCAAAGATTCTGCCCTTGCACACAGGAGGTGTATGCGCAACCGGGAGTGGGATCTACCTGGATAAAACATCTAGAAGAATCACAGTTACTATAAAATACCATTTTTTTTCCAGATAAGAGGACAGCTTCAGAATAGGTCTCAACTGAACTAATTTCACCGCAGTCTCTGTATATGAAAGCCTTTTATGTAGCATATCTAGTTTGCCCACAGAACTGCAGATTAGTGTTGATCTAAATAGTGAACAGGCCTACATGGGAAAGCCAAAAAGACTCAAAGAAATCGCTTTACTTGTATTTGAATGCTTTGGATTATGGAACTAATTAAAAGAGGCCAAAACAGAAAGATTTCCTTTTGCAAGTAATCCTTGGTTTTAGCAGCCTTAAATTGGCATTGTAACAAGGGCAATGTGAGTGCCAGTCACATGATTGGTGCCAAATTAAAGGCTGGTGCCATGGGAAATAAAAAAAGATTCGTTTTTTGGAAACACATGCTATGTTTTTGACAACTTTATGTACCATTTATTAAATAGTTGTATTCTTTATATCAGTCTGTATGGATAAAAATGGGGGCTTTTTTCATCTGTTTGCTATTTTGTGTGGTGCACTCGCTTTTGAAGCAGAGCCCTGTTGTCATGATTCCTTGTTCAGAAACCAGTGCGTTAACTGCATTTGGCTCATGTTGTATCTTATTAAAGATTATTCTTTTGGACAATATTGCTCCACAAATCGCAGACTTATATAAATCTTGGACCAATAGCAGAAATACCTGCTAGACCAAAGAATCGGTGATAACTTCTAAATTTGACACTTTTTGAACCAGGCCAGTTTGAAACAAGTATTATGTACTGTTGAAAAGCAAAGATTATCTTTTTAGTTGTACACATCATTTTGTTATTAAACGATAGTAGGGAACAGATTAATACACCTGAAAATCACTTTTCTACTCTTTTTCCTGTTAGAAGCTTGACAGGATCTTAGCAGATGCTCTTTATCATAGACTATTAGTCAGAAGGGACCATAATAATAATTTATTCTGACCTCCTGCACAATGCAGGCCATAAAACTTCACCCACCCACTCCTGTAATAGACCCTTCACCTATGATTGAGTTACTGAAGTCCTCAAATAATGATTTATTATTAATAATAATGATTGATTATTAGAGAATCCACCAGCAAGTGATCTATGCCCCATCCTGCCGAGGAAGGTGAAAACTCTCCAGGGCCTATGCTAATCTGCCCTAAGGGAAAATTTCTTCCCGACCCCAAATATCGTGATCATCTAAATCCTGAGCATGTGGGCAAAACTCACCAGCCAGACACCCAGAAAGAATTCTCTGTAATAACTCAGAACCCACCCATCTAACATTCCATTACAGGCCATTAGACATATTTACCAAATAGTCAAAGATCGGTTAAATGCCAGATTAGGCTGTCCCATTGTACTATCCCCTCCATAAACTTTTATTAAGCTCAGTCTTGAAGCCAACTAGGTTTCTTGCCCCCACTGTTCCCCTTGGAAGGCTGTTCCAGAGCTTCACTCCTCTGATGGTTAGAAACCTTCATCTGATTTCAAGTCTAAACTTCCTGATGGCCAGTTTATATCCATTTGTTCTTGTGTCCACATTGGTGCTGAATTTAAATAATTCCTCTCCCTCCTTGGTATTTATCCATCTGATTTATTTATAAACAACAACCATATCTCCCCTCAGCCTTCTTTTGGTTAGGCTAAACAAATCAAGCTCTTTGAGTCTCCTCTCATAAGGCAGGTTTTCCATTCTTCAGATCATCCTAGTAGCCCTTCTCTGCTCCTGGTCCAGTTTGAATTCACCTTTCTTAAACATGGGAGACCAGAACTAATAGATTATAAGGCCAGAATGGACTATTGTGATTTAGTTTGGCCTACATAATGCAGGCCATTGGACTTCCAAACAGACATTAATTCAGGGATGTTTTTCTAAAAGAGACACTGTATTGTTCAGTCTTGATTAAAACAATCTCCACTACGGGGGAATCAACTGCAATTGTTGGTAAATTGTTGCTGTGGTTAATTACCCACCGTTAAAGGTATGAACATTATTTCTTATAGTCTGAATTTATCTAGCTTCATCTTCCAGCCATTAGACCTTGTTATACTCTTGTCTTCTAGATTGAAGAGGCTGTTATCAAAGTTTTGTTTGTCATGTAGGTATTTGTAGACTGTGCCAAGAACCAATCCCTGTGGAATCTCAGTAGAAACATACCCTTTGATAATGGTTCTCCATTCTATTTACATTTTGAGACACGTTAGTTAGGCAGTCTTTAATCCATTTGTGTTCCATGTTGATATATCATTCCAGTTACTTATTTAAAATGCTTTATAGAAGTCTAAATATATTGCATGAACATTATACCTTCATAATCTTTTATACACACATATATATATATGTAAAAAAATATTGTTTGACGAGATCTATTTTCCATAAACCCCAGTGATTGGCATTAATTATGTGTTCTAAAACAGCTATATAAACCAAAGCTTTATACAATAAAGCAGGTTGATTTCCTAACTTCCTAATGGTATAAAGCATTAACCTCTTAAATGTAGACGCTCAAGAGAACTAAGGTGTTCAGAGAATGTCTAGATTGAAATGAGAGAGGAAAAAAACCAGATGCTAAAAGAGCATAACCCAATTTCAATGGCTGTCTTGCAACTTGCTATGGCTGGAAACACTGGGAAATCATAAGTGCACTCAGGACTTATGTAATTATTTAAAGCACTAGAATCACTAATGAAAATGGAAAAAAATGTTGATTGCTTTCTACTCTGGATTTAAACAGAGATTGTATTTGAATCTGGCAGCCTTACTGAGGAGGGAGATCTTTCAGTGGTTGTGAAAGAAGCCAAATTTACTGAATGGTCATATATTGCAAAAAAAAAAAATTCACTAAGACTAAGAAGCAGAAGCTGGAAGACTTCGGAGCTCTCTAGGAAAAAGAGGACTTTGCAGTAGAGTGGTGATATATTGCCAGCAAATAGCATGTGTACTACACTGCACAGATATGTGACTAAATAGGAGGCTAAAATATGAGTTAATCTATACTCTCATCCTGGGTGGTGAAGGAATATCAGGGTAGGATGCGCATGTCAAAATTGACGTAGTAAGAGCTGGTGGATTATGCTTCCTGAAAATGTGGAATAGTGAAGAAAGCTAAAGGAATAAACAAAAGTGAGTAAGTCCCTAAAAAGAAAGTGTAATCTAAAAAGCAGTTTTCTGCCCTCTTTATTATTAACACAAATATAATTAATAAGATAAATGTGCTTTGCTCAGTTTCCTTGCAAGTTGGTACATTAAGCATTTGGCTGAACATTCTGAAATAAGCATTCCTTCTAACCTCAGCTAGGTGGTGTTTTTCTAGCCTCTTATTTAAATGATACTTTGCATTAGCATTAGAGTCTTTTAGCACAGAATGTAACAAGGTATGGTATCGTTCACCTTATATTGTGTATATTTAGGCTTAACAATTGCATTTTTATTTTTTTATAGTTTTGTATTTTATTGGCTTATTTTTAAGCATTTTTTCCGTTTTTATCTATTTAAATTTTCACAGTTGTGCAAAATTAGGGATTTTAAGTTTTTTAATTGTTTTATCAATTTAAATTTTCCCACTTGTGTAAAATTGGAGCGAGGGGTCAGATAATAATTTAATGACAGTACATGTTGAAAGTAAAAAAGTTGAAGCTTTATAACTGTTAAAACATCAACATCTCATGTCAAAATATACAAAGTAAATATCTTTAAATCAAGTTCTAAATTCTGAAACAGCATTTTATTTTCTTTGCCCATCTGTAAATTTTGATTATCATTAATGGAAATGTTTCCATCAGTTTGTGTGCGCCGTGAAATCAAGATTTATCGACATTTACTAATTTAAAAATGTAATCCTTCCAAGCCTATGTATATTTGTGTTAGCTGTGAAGCAAAGCTGTTGGACTGCTAATACACTAAATGCATTAAGGTCCACTGGGGGGGCATAGTTAATTTTCCTGGGTATGGGGTAGACATAATTCAAAAAAAACTAAATTGAACACTGAAAAAATGCATCCTCCACCACATTCTGCTTTCTAGGTGATCACAAAGCTTGCAGGAATGGAAGAAGAACAACTTTCATTTTCATCCAAAGAAGAGCAACAGCAGCTTCTTCAGAAGGTCCTGCAAGCATCTGACCTGGATGCTGAGGAAGAGGTGGTAGCAGGAGAATATGGCTCCAAGTCAACTCAGGTAAAGAAGAATGCTTAGCTTCTGGTAATAGTTGACCACAAATGTTACAGGACTGTACCCTTACTTCCTAATCTTACTTCTGCATAACAGTGCCACAGTTGTCCATCGGCTGCAATATGTAGAGCGTTGGAAAATAGAATTCTTTACTTTTGGCTCCTATAACACCTGGTTAGCCATAAGAGAACCTCAGTTACAAACACCAGAGTTACAAACTGACCAGTCAACTGCACACCTTGTTTGGAACCAGAAGTACACAATCAGCAGCAGAGGGGGAAAAAAATACAGTACGATACTGTGTTAAATGGTTAAATATAAACTACTATTAAAAAAAAAAGAACAGCATTTTTCTTCTGCATATCAAAGCTGTATTAAGTCACTATTCAGTTGTAAACTTTTGAAAGAACAACTATAACGTTTTGTTCAGAGTTACGAACATTTCAGAGTTAGACAACCTCCATTCCTGCTGTATTCACAACTTTGAGGTTCTACTATACTTGCCTAGGCACTAGACAGAAATGAGACACTTGAGCAGGTGTGACCTCTACAGTATCCTTTTATATTTTAGGATCATTGGTGGCAGATGGCAGATAAGAATTTCTGCTTTTATAGAGATTAGTTTTATAAAATACATACTAAAAATATCCTAGTGCCCTTAAATTTATTTGCAGTGTCACACTGATTTAAGGGTTTCATGCTTCAGGACCTCATCCCAGATTATAGTACTTCAAATAGGACCGACTGTTGAGGATATTCAAGAAGCGCAATCTTTGTATATGCTGTTTTATTTTTACTTAGAGATTATAAAACATAATTTCTCTAAAAATAAAAATTGGAAACTAGTAAACTTAATACAAATTAACCAAAGGTTTGAATTTATCATGGGTTAGTTAAATCACATTAAATCCCTGTGTGAAAATCCTTACTCAGAATTCAAGTGGCCTTTATTCAGTTTAGTTTAATTCATTTCTAAAGTGAATTAAACTAAACTGAATTAAGGCCACTTTAGTCTGAATTAGGGTGTTCCCACAGGAATTTAATGTGGTGTAATTCACTTTAATTTGGATTAATTTTCCTGAGCGTCCGTGTGTAGACAAGCCCAGGGTCATTATGATAGCATAGTTCAGACTTCAGGCTTGACCATTAACTATGATGGCATTGGGCTGGAATGCCCTTTGAATTCTGAATCAGTTGAGATCTCTTTTCTTTAGATCCATTACTCTATTTATACCAACTTTAACTAGAGTGGCATATTACTCCTGTAGCATATAGTCATGTGCTTTGATTGAGGAGCAGCCCTGACGCAGGAGCAGGTGTAGTGTTAACCTACGCACTTCGGTATACAAAATTCTTTATCATGCATTAACTGTCCAGAGTTTTGGTATTTAGTGTAAAAATATATATTTATTTGATCATTCTGCATTGTATCTAGCTGCTCTGGCATCAGTGAGTTATTAAGGAGATGATGTATCTAGTTAAACTGAACAATTGTGATTTGTCTTACTGTAGGTTTCCCGTCGTTTTGGCACAATGAGTTCTATGTCTGGGGCAGATGACACGGTTTATATGGAATATCACACCTCACGGAGCAAGGCATCTTCAAATAAACATGTCCATCCACTTTTCAAACGTTTCAGGAAATGATGTAATCTACAGATGCATTTTGTCTAATTGTGGACCTGTTTATCCTTCCATACAGAGAAATATGGAGCCTAAATATCTTATAGGCCCTTAAAGGACTCTCTGATATGTGTCTATATAGATGTATATATAGTTAGTAATATATCTGTGCTAATGGGTGGGGCTGAAAGAAGGAATAATCTCTGACCACAGTGGAAGATGTTATAAAAGGTCTGAATCCTGGTAACGTCTGTGTGGTGTTTCCAAGGTAATAAAAACCTTTATTTTTATCAAGTGACTTTAAAGACCACTTTTTAGGCAAATTCTGCAAAGGTGATTCTTTTGCATATTATGTTTGTACAACAATGTTTAAAATTTTATTTATCTTATAAATACTCCAGTTGGAAAAAATAGCAAAGTCTAAAATGCTTGAAGAAAAGCTTAAATAAAAATCATTCATCGTACTTATTTTATTATGTTTGTTTTTTACATATGGAGAATGGAATAATTTATACTCATAATTTAACCAAGTTTAAATTTGTAAAAACCTGGGTCAAAATGTCACAAAGTTGCAAGAGAAAAAAACCTGAAAAGGGACTTTGTCACTGGAGTAAACCTGGGGAAAACATTTAAAAGTTAATGCACAATCCATTTAACTTGTATTTTTGGGGTTCTTACTACAGTTCATCTTCTGTTGTATTGATCATGCATTGCAACCATAAATAATCCTCTATTTAACATTGGCATGTTACTATGGAAATTAGTTTTGCATTTAAAAGGTAGTATTTTGACTTGCTACGGGTGAGTTGGGAGCTGGTCTGTTGGAAGCTGGTCTGTGATGGAGAGCCCCTTTTTAAAACACAAGTATTTTTAGTAATCGGCAATTCTGGCCAAAAAATCTTCTGAAGTGTGAGTTAATTTGATTCAGTGATGGATTTGCTTCTACCACTGTGAAAATTCCTGACAAAACAAATGTGATCATGAAACTGCTGAGATTTTTTTTTAAAACACAAAGCCACCAAACAGCCCACTAACGATAAGACGAAAACATTTGGTATTGCATTTATTAGTTCCTTTCTGTGAGTAGGATTTCTGTGAACAACTCCTAATGTAATGCTGCCATTGATCCAACAGTTCACAGATTAAGGCAGGATAAGTCTTACTGTGCTGGATGGGATGTATATTAGGAGGTAGGTCTTTAGGTAGCTATGTAAAAGGGTGTTCTTTTGAGAAAGAACAAACCTTACTGGAAACAAACACCAAAGCCCTGTTTATGCTGACAAATGCTGGAGTTTCCATTCTTGGTTCAGGTGCTTGGAGAATGCAAACTGTTCATGTTCATACAAACGCTTCTGATCTTTCACAAATATTTCTGGGATCTGTATATTTGCACTAGAACCAGACAGATTTTATAATTGAACCCAACAGGTTTGATTCAAACTATTTCATTATTAGTTCCCTCAACTTCATCTCATAATGCTCAATTCTCCCTCCACGGTGCTGTATCTTTCATGTGGCAAGCCTGGAACCACTCAAGGTAGTGCTTGGGTGGTTTCTATTTAAGATATTTATATGGGAACAATGTGTATAGTATCTTGGTGCTCATTCCTTTCCCCTCACCACCCTTTGAATTCCTCAGACAATAAGCAAGAGCACAGCACCAGAATAGTTGCCCATTCCTCATACCTGCTGTCTGTCTTGGGCCTTACATAAAGCAGACTGTTGAATTGTTCGTTTAGCAGACTAGAATGAGGAAGTAAGTTGATGTGATCATTCGACAAATTTGTCAATATTCCTGGTGGGGACGCTTAGTTCTGACAGGTTTTAATGCTCACTTCAGAACGATTTTGTGCTGTTATAAACCTTGAAAAGATTCAATATGCCAAAATGCGGAGATGGTTGTAATTTACTAGATAAATTAATCCTCATAAGCACTATGGTTGCTGTGAGCTCCAGTGTGAAACTGGAGATATGCCAGCTGAGAGTCTCTGGGTTAAGCTTAGAAGCAAGAACAATAAGGGTGATGTGGTGGGTGTCTGTTATAGACCACCAGACCAGGAGGATGAGGTAGATGAGGCTTTCTTTAATCTACTAGGGAAAGTTTCCAGTTCACAGGACCTGATTCTCATGGGGGACTTTAATCACCCTGACATCTGCTGGAAGAGCAATACAGCAGAGCACAAACAATCCAGGAAGTTTTTGGACTGTGTCGCAGATAACTTCCTGGTGCGAGTGCCGGAGCAACCAACTAGGGGCGGTGCAGCTCTTGACCTGCTGCTCACAAACAAGGAAGATGTGGTAGGGGAAGCAGAAGTGGGTGGTCAGCCTCACCTCAACCCTTGGAAAAATCACGGAGCAGGCCCTCAAGGAATCCATTTTAAGGTACTTAGAAGAAAGGAAGGTGATCAGGAGCAGTCAACATGGATTCACCAAGGGAAAGTCATGCTTGACCAACCTGATTGCTTTTTATGAAGAGATGACTGGCTCTGTGGATGTGGGGGAAGCGGTGGATGTGTTATACGATCTCCCACAGTATTCTTATTAGCAAGTTGAAGTATGGGTTGGATGAATGGACTATAAAATGGATAGAGAACTGGCTAGAGCATAGGGCTCAACGAGCAGTGATCAATGGCTCCATGTCTAGCTGGCAGCCGGTCACAAGTGGAGTGTCCCCGGGGTCGGTCCTGGGGCCGGTTTTGTTCAATATCTTCATTTAATCATCTGGAGGATGGGGTAAATTGCACCCTCAGCAAATTTGCAGATGACACTAAGCTAGGGAGAGTGGTAGATACCCAGGAAGGGAGGGATATGATACAGAAGGACCTAAACAAATTGGAGGATTGGGCCAAAAGAAATCTGATGAGGTTCAACAAGGACAAGTGCAGAGTCCTGCACTTAGGACGGAAGAATCCCATGCACAGCTACAGACTGGGGACCGACTGGTTAGGCAGCAGTTCTGCAGAAAAGGATCTGGGCGTTACAGTGGATAAGAAGCTGGTTATGAGTCAGCAGTGTGCCCTGGTTTCCAAGAAGGCTAATGACATATTGGGCTGCATTAGTAAGAGTATTGCCAGCAGGGAAGTGATTATTCCCCTCTATTCTGCATTGGTGAGGCCGCATTTGAAGTATTGTGTCCAGTTTTGGGCCCCCCACTACAAAAAGGATGTGGACAAGTTGGAGAGAGTCCAGCTGAGGGCAACAAAAATGATGAGGGGGCTGCAGCACAAGACATATGAGGAGAGGCTGAAAGAACTAGGCCTGTTTAGTCTGCAGGAAGAATGAGGGGGGATTTGATAGCAGCCTTTAACTACCTGAAAGGGGGTTCCAGGGGGGATGGAGCTAGGCTGTTTTCACTGGTGGCAGATGACAGAACAAGGAGCAATGGTCTCAAGTTGCAGTGGTGGAGGTCTAGGTTGGACATTAGGAAAATGTTTTTCACTAGGAGGGTGGTGAAGCACTGGAATGGGTTACCTAGGGAGGGGGTGGCATCTTCATCTTTAGAGGTTTTTAAGCTGCGGCTTGACAAAGCCCTGGCTGGGATTATTTAGCTGAGGTTAGTCCTGCTTTGAGGAGGGGGTTGGACTAGATGCCTCCTGAGGTCCCTTCCAACTCTAATATTCTATGGTTCTATGATTCTATTTATAGCACTGGCTGGAGTCAAGGATGTGCTCTGCAGCTTGGACAATGAATCTTGGTCCTTACCTATAGCCCTCCTGTTACAACACTGTACATGTAGACCTCTGCTGTGCACATATGTGGTGAGTTATATGGGCCTGTGATGCCTGGGCTCCACCAATATTTCTGGGCTGCTGGGGGGCTGGCCGCGGAGCCTCCAATGGTGCTCAGCCATGCAGGTGCAGAACAAAGCAGTGCCCAAGGTAGCTCAGCCATTCTGCCTCCCTCCCCCAACATGCTCAGCGGCTGGCCAGGAGCTGCTGTGTCACCAGCACCATCCCTAAGTGGCATGGTGGTGGCTGCTCCCCCATCCCAGTTTTGCCCCTTCCCCCACATGACGTGGGCACAGTGCCTTGGCTAGGAGTCATTCCTGGCCCCAAGCAGCACCGGGCAACAGCCGTTCCGCCCCTCTCCCATGTGATGTGGGCCCATCAACCTGGCCAGGAGCTGATCCCAGCACCACCAAAAATTATACAGCCCTGGCGCCCATGGCTGTGCAGACTGTTCTCAGCTCAGAAATATAACACACAACTGCACGTGTGGTAAAAATTAATCAAATCACTGCCACTTGTTTCAAGATTAGAATGTAGGTCTTCAGAGGTGAACAGCTCGTGTATATTCTACTATGCTTAGAGGGATCATTGCTACGTTTTAAAATAAACAATAGGTTCTCTTGTTTAAAGTTGTGCATAACTGCATTTGGATTGTAGCCTACTAATGTTTCATAAATCTCATTACTCAAAGATTTCAAGCTTTGAAAATACTTGTTAAGTCTGAAGAATGGCTAGCTATTAGGTCCCTCGCTGATGTACAGAAAGATCACCTTCAACTGACCCTCCTTTTAAAATGAACACTTCAAAGTATCCCCATGCAGTTTCCAGTATAATTTCCTTCATCCTTTAAAGACAGCTTTTATTGTGTAACCAATTCTTTCTGAGGCATAGAGTAGTTACTGAAGGCAAGTTTGATTGTATGGTACTTGGTTCATTGATGCAGATGTTCAGCTGACCTACATGATGAGCAGCACACTGGAAGGAGTAAAAATTGATCACTGCCACAGTTGAAGGTAATCTGCATAATTTTTTCCTATTTTCTCTGACATGCACCCAAGTGCTCAGTTTTTTGGAGAAGAATGGAATGGAACACAGAAATATTGTTTCATCACTGGGCTGGTCCTATAATGTGCAGCATACCCTTAACTCTCACATCAATGACTTACTCAGCTCAGATACTATGGTGATGGATGCCATTATAAGTGTGCCCTTGGAGGGAAGATGTGTAAGGGCAGTGTGTGTGGAAAGTGTTCTTTGACAAGAGACTTGGGCATCAGGGATTTGGTTGTAATGTTTTATTAATTCTCCCATGCCTCTTAATTGAATAATTTTCTGAGAGCAATTTTTGGATTTTAGCAGGGCCCTAAGTTTCCAAGGTGAGAGATGGTGTGATGGCTTTCTGTTATGTGATGGGGAAGTACTGATCTCTGTAATCAAAACAGGACAGGCTAGTTCTTGCATTGCTAATGTCTACAGCCAGTCTGTATGGATGGTGTCTACAGTCCACCTGGATGGATGGGTCTGTATGTTCCCTGTGTGAAACCAAAAGTGAAGAGTTCAGCTAAGAGTTTTTATGTCGTGATATGCGCTGATGTTGGAGTCTCCCAAGATGATGAGTCTTGTGAACTCCATTACCACAATCAGATAGTGCTCAATCATAATTAAAGACTCTCTCTTGCAGGAAGCCTTTGGTGTCCAAAGGTTTATCGAGTCAAAGGATGTCCAAGTTTTATTTCTCATTGGTGGCTTCAGTCCTATTAATGGGAGATTGAAGCCATTTTGAAACTTCGTGCAATTCTCTGCAGAAAAATAATTCTTCAGCCTCTGTTTGAAGAACTTTGTTCTTCAAGTGCTAGTCCATGTATATGTATGTGTATATATAATCCTTCCAATCTGGGCGCAAATACACCCCATGCACTTGAGATTGCAGTCGTTTGGTCTGTGCAGGCAAACCCTGAGTGCCCTTGTGCTCCATCTCATGGGCCTAAAAGACCAACCACCACATAGTTCTTTCTCACTGCCTGTGAGTTTGAGACAGAGATCCAAGTGTCCATGCTACAATGTCCCTTTTATATACTAATTCCTTAAAATTTTCTATAAATTTAGTTACTATGTTGATTAGTTGCCCATTGATTAGTTTCCCATTGCCAAAGGGCTTGCCGACAATGCATTTCCTGGGGATATGGGATTGCCCACCACAGTGGCCTTATTGGGACCCATACACAGCATATTGGACACAATGCCACAAGCCCCCAAGTCCATCTAGGGTGAGATCACATCACTCCCCTTCACCTTCCATATCAGAACCCTCAGAAAATGTGGTCAAAGAGGTGGAGGAAGTTTCAGATCAAGAAACCTCACCACCAGCCAATTTTATCATCCTCTTCACCAGATGAGCCTATCATGCCTCAGCCTCTCACCACAGGGGATGATTTTAAACAATTCCAAGACCCCTTCAAGAGAATGGCAGTCATTGGACAGTTCACTGGAAGAAGTGGCTGAGTTCCAGCATAAGCTGCTGGCTTACAAACATCAACTTCTTCTAAAATTGCCCTACCAATCAATAACGCCATCATGGAACCACCAAAACTATCTGGCAAACTCCAGCAACAGTTCCTTCATCTTGCAAAAGGGCTGATTAAAAAATACTATGTACTCTCTAAGGGACTGGAATTCCTTTTCTCACATCCCACACCAAACTCTCTGGTGGTGGAGATAGTGAATGAATGGGGAAAACAACACCATTCTAGAAGCATCCCGTATGACAGGGACTGGAAGAGGTTAGACCTCTTTGGTCATAAGGCCAATTCATCAGCGACCTTTCAATTTAGAATCACCAACTAAGAGGTCTTAATAGCCAAATACACTCACAATCTTTTTGAAAATGTTAGATTTTATTGAATGCCTGCCTGGAGAAAAGAGAGAACAATTCAGGGTTAAAAGCTCTGAAGGCCATCTCATCGCTCAAATTGCATTACAAGCCTTACTGGACTCTGGACACGGTGGCATATTCCATCACCATGTCCGTAGTCATGCAACATGCATCCTGGCTCCATCTCTCTGGCTTTCCCAGAGAAGTACAATCAACAGCTGAGGACCTTCTTTGAAGACCTTAAACTTTTTGCAGCCAAAATAGATGAGTCTCTTCACACAGTGAAGGACTCCAAGGTGACACTGAAGTCCCTGGGCATTGACACACCTACGAACAAGAAAAAACAGGGCAAGTACTACAAATTCCGGCCTACACCTTACTCACAAACTCAAAGGCAATATGACCTGTGACAAAAGCAGAAACACACAAGATGACGACAGCCATCTCAACCTTCAACATCCCAACAACGTCCCTCAAGACAACAATTTTGGAGGATTAGGTTGCGGGCTTGAGATACCCACAGATTCAAGTGCTGGAGAGAATTGCTACCTCCCATCCATTTGGAGACAGTTTAACACCATTTTTCCCAGCCTGGCAGACCATCATACCAAAAAGCTGGGTCTTAAGGATAATTGAGACTGGCTACTCCATTCCATTTACTTCCATCCCATTCACCCATCCTTCCTCTTCAGGGACCCTTCTCACGAGAATCTACTGTGACAGGAGGTAGACCACCTCATACACCTAGGAGCAGTAGAACTAGCACAGCACAGAGGGAGGGGATTCTACTCACATTATTTTCTAACCCAGAAAAAAACTGGAGGAGATAAAGACCCATTTTCAATTTTAAGGCAACTTAACAAATTTGTGAAGACCCAAAACTTCAAGATGGTCACATTAGCAACCATAATTCCAGCACTAGAAAGAGGGCTCTCAGCCATTGACTTTCAAGAGGCTTATTTACATATAACAATATACTCTTCACACAGGAGGTTCCTCAGGTTCATCCTAGGAACACAACATCACTTCCAGTACCTTTTGGACTGTTCACTGCCAAGGGAATTTCCCGAGGTTCTAGCGGTGGTGGCAGTTTGCCTCTGCAGATGGTGAGTCATAATATTCCCCTATCTGAACAATTGTTTAATCAAAGCATTGATTCAACGAAAAACAAGAGAAGCTACTAAAAGCACAGTAACTCTTTTCACAAATGTAGAGCTACAAATAAATGCACAAAAATTAACATACTCACCTGTTCAAAAACTGGGGTTCATTGGGGCCTACCTCAGTTCTAGCCTGGCTTAGCCAATTTTTATAGGCTGCAGTCTGTCTACCCTCCATATTGGTCTTTATGCTCTGATTGGCGCCCTTTTTAGTGCCAGTGTTTAATTGGTTCATAGATTTCAAAAGATGCTCAGTGACATCTGGTAACCGAAGAGGTGGGAAATGTCATGTGATCCAAATGTGTAATTTGCCTAATAACAGAAAATGTATATAAGGACTGAGCGCATGCTGCTTCCTGCCGTCTGTCATAGTGGCAGCCACTGCCCATCACCATATCAGCCACTGGATTAAGACTGACGCCCGATCTACACTTACCTTTGCGATTCGGCGGCAGTCGATAAGAGATACGCAAGTGACACAAATCATTTGCGTATCTCCCGTCGACTTTCCAGCGTCTCCTCTGCATGGCGTCCATATTGCGCTGCGTCGAAGGGAACAGCGCTCCCTTCGACGCAGCACTACTCCACTTACTGAAGTGGTTTTCCTGCATCGCTTGCTGGATTGACTGAGCACGTCTCTACACACCGTTCAGTCGATCCAGAGCAATCGATGTGACAGCGGTGAATTTGCCGCCGTCTGTGTAGACCCAGCCAAAGAAAGACTTAACCTGTTCTAAAAGATCTCCAGTTGGCTCAGCGACGGTTCCTGTCAGCATTCCTGTGTTCCTGGTTCCAATTTCAGAAGAAAAGTTCCAGTCCTGGATCCTTGTGTAGCTGCTGTTTCTGTTATCCTGCACAGTTATATGGTGGAAGAAATTGTTGTTGTTGTTAAGGTGTAGTGAGCCTGTGGTTATAATTTGGGTCTAAGCTTTAAGCCTTATGAGGTTAACATGAGCATATGGAGTGCTATGAGAGTATTGGTGTTATGATATAAGTATTGTTGTGTTAATAAACATTTTATTGTTTCTATCTTATTGCTGTGATAAGATTATTGCCTAGAGTAAAGCATTCTAAGGCTCTGTTAAGGGTGGGGATAATTGGGTAATTTACCTGCAGATGATAGATGCTGAATTAAGGGTACGAACTAAGGAGCAAAGATATCTGACTTGTCTTGCTCACCTGTTATTCTGGTAATGCACCTGTCCGAAAGCCACCGCCTCTCTACCTCGTCAACAATTCACAACTTTACTCAGTCTGATATCTACAACACTGGACAGTCCACTGACATCAGCCAGGACCTGCTTACAGCTGTTGGGTCACATGTCCACAACAATGTTTGTAGTCAAATACACCAGATTACACTTGTGATGCCTACAAGCCTGGCTCTGAACAGTGTATGTACCTCACAGACACAACATAAACAAATGCCTCATGATTCCAAATGAAGTAAAAGACTGTACGTTGGTGGACACAACCAAGCAATGTCTGTGCAGGAGTCTCTTTTGTACAAATACTTCCAATGATGATGATCCCTACAGAAGCTTTCTTACTGGGTGGGGGGAGCACACTTGCTCAATCTCACACAGTCTAAGGCTGCTGGTCCCCATTGGAATCCACTCTACAGATAAACGTACTGGAACTAGGAGCAGCTCCCAATGCATGCTCCCATTTCCTACCCATGATCAAGAACACAGCTATACAGATTCTTACAGACAACATAGCTTGCATGTTTTATATAAACTGGCCCAGGGTGGAGGAAGGCATGATTGTACTCCCTATGCATGGAATCCATGTTGCTCTGGAGTTGGTGCATCAGTCACAACATTAACATCTCAGCATCCTAGCTTCCGGGATGTCAAAATATCACAGCAGGTGCACTAAGCAGAAAATTCTTCCAGGATTATGAGTGGGAAATGCACTCTGGAGTACTATGTAATATATTCAAACACCAGGGTTTCCCAACTACAGACCTCTTCATGACAGCACAAAACACTAAGCACTCACAATTCTGTTCCAGAGCAGGATTGGGTCCCCGTTCCCTGGGCGGTGCCCTTCTCGTCAAATGGGATGCACCTCTATTACAGGCTTTTCACTCCAACCCTTCTTCTATCATGGTTCAGATACAAGATCAGAACAGACAATTCGAGAGTCATCCTCATAGGTCCCATGTGGCCAAGGCAAACAAGGTTCCCTTACCTACTAAAGATGGCTGTGTACCCATCTTGCATCCTTCCTCTTCCACCTCACCTCCTTTCTCAGGATGCGGGACCAGTTCCCCAAACCTGGCAAAACTCTACTTCAGGCTTGGCTACTCCATGGCTCTGAGAAATCAAAATGACCTATTCAGAGGAAGTAAGAGACATTCTGTTAACTAGCCGTAAACCAACGACTTGAAATACATACACGAATGGAAGAAACTCAATACATGCAGTCTCTTCTCCCTTACTGCAGTCTCACTTCTCCCTTACTAATCACTGCAGTCTCACTTCTCCCTTACTAATGATATCAGAATACATATTAGAACTTAAAAAATTGGGTCTCTCCACAAACTCAGAGTACATCTCACATCTATCACAACAAGGTGGACAAGTTCTCCACTTTTACTCCTCCGATAACCAAGCATTTTCTTTACCCTGAAATGCAAACCCCTACTCCTTCATGGGACCTCCAATCTAATCTTACGGGGACTTAATGGAACCCATTTGAACCACTATTAACGTGTTCACTACTTCACCTATCAATAAAAGTATCCTTCCTCATCACCATCACAGCCAGACAGGTGGGGGAACTAGAAGCCCTCGTGGCGCACACACCCCATAGAACATTCTTCAAAGATAAAGTTACCTTAAAAACCACATCCCAAGTTCTTACCTAAGGTTGCCTCCACATTCCATCTAAATCAGCCCATTCATCTCCCATCATTTTCCCCAAAACCATATTGGAATAAACAAGAAGCAGCAGTCCATACCCTGGATGTTTGAAGAGCGCTAGCCTTTTACAGCAAGAGAACAAAGAACTTCAGAAAGTCATAGAAATTATTCCTTTCCATCACAGAATGATCAAAAGGAGAGGCCATATCAAAACAGAGGCTATCTAAGTGGATATCTAGACACATCAAATTTTTGCTGTCAACAGCAACAGCTACAACCCACACCGGGGACCCTCACACATGCCACTAAAGCGCTATCTGCTTCAATAGCCTTTCTTAATAATGTCCCCATCATGGACATCTGCAAAACATGGGCATCAACCCGTACATTCACACATTATATATTGGAACAGCATTCATTGTCAGATGCTCTGTTTGGACTCATTACCCTCTGCCACAACTACAACTCCTTCTACTGAGGGGCACTGCTCTACAGCCATCTAAAGTGGAGCACCCACAGGGACATGCTTCAAAGAAGAAGAGAAGGTTATTCATCTTGTCCAGTAACTGAGGTTCTTTGAGATGGTTGTTCCTGTGGATGGGCCACTACTTTCCTACCTCCCCTCTATTTGGAAGTTTCACAATAGATACCCTACAGTAGAGAAGGAACCAGGGGGGGTGTTGATGCACAGTGCTATGTAACCACCCGAGGCAGTGCGAGATAGGGACAGTGCATGTGCAGGCCAACCAGGCACAGGGGTGCAGCCCAAGAAATCTCTGATTTCAGGCACAGGGGTGCACGAACATCTAAAGTGGAGGACCCACAGGGACAACCATCTTGAAGAACCTCAGTTACTGCACAAGGTGAATAACCTTCTCGTTCAACTCTGGCCACTGCTGTGGGCTATATTCCAGCCCCATTGTTCACAGACCCATCCATCTTGATACTGAGAAGGCATACAGTACTGTGACGGACCTCCAGGTTATGGAGAAACCTGATCACCTCCTTTCTTTCAGTTGGGCTTCACATTCCATGCAAGCCCATAGTTTCAGGGGTACTGATCTTTCTGGCACTGACTGCTGCCCCCCATGGAAAAGCAATTCTCTTACTTTTCTTCAACTCCCAACAAAGTAGGGAGAGGTTTCCCCCTAATTCCCCTTGGGCCCCTTCCAATTTCTATGGGTCTGAGAAGGATGCTAGGGTCTCCTAGCATCCTAAATAAGATAGGAACTATAGAGATAACCATATGCCATGATACTCTTCCCCTTGGGCCCCTATTCCTTTTCCTTATAACATTCCCATGTGGCCATATCGGAACGCCAGGGCCCTTATCATGGGCCTACTGTTTCAAAGAGCTACTAAGAGGCAATAAACAGTGCAGCCTCAGACATCCCCTCATGATATTCAGCAACTAGAGGAAGGATGACAACCCAGAAATGAGGATATTCAGGCACCAGTAGCCATTCTTCTTTCTCTCTGGATGAGGTGGTGATCCCTTCAGCACAATCTCAACCGGATGACTATAAAATCTTCCAGAAACTGATGAAGATGGTAGCCCAGTTATTCCAGATTTTCTGCTTGAGAAGGTACAGAAGGCCCTTCATAAGTTACTGGATATTTCGGGTTAGCATTAGGAAATGCTGGGAAAATTAGCTTTTCCAATTAACAAAACCCTTTTGGAACCAGCTAAAAATATCTGGAATAAAAAAACATCTACCATTGCCCCAAAATAATAATAATACGTAATTAATAAAAAGCAGATGAGATATTACTCAGGTGATAGTGAAATATATTTATTCTCACCCAATACCATGTTCTTCAGTTGTGGCTACTGCAAATGAGGAGGATAGAAAGCATCACCCTAAATTGACGTCAACTGAAGAAGAACCAAGTGTTTGGATCTGTTTGGTTGCAAGAATTATTCGTCAATGAGCTTGCAATTCAGAATTTTGAACTAGCAAACATCCTTAATTTTTAATAAGTTTGCAGTCTTTATGGATACATTGCCACCAGAATGTAGCCATGACTTCAAGTCCCTAATCACTGAAGCATAGTGAGTTGCAAGAACATCTTTGCAGGATGCTCTGAATGCTGAGACTACCATCTCACTGTCTATGCCAAAATCTAGTAATGAGATGTCTGGTGTTCTGATGAGATTGTTTGTTTGGGACAAAGTCTGAAACCAGGAGCCAAATTTCTATTTTTAAATTAACTCTAACTCTAAACTAGCAGATTTGTTTGTAAAGCCTCAGAAAATTAATTCTGTATTCAGTAAGTGCTATGATTTTGATAAGCATGCACCATATCTTTTTATACATAAAGATTTTAAATACAATAAGATATTTTAATCTCTGCTTTAATTGTAAGACTCAACTCATCCTTAACTTTGAAGCTGAAGTTAACATCTCCATAATGAACCAAACAGATCTGAATTTAGGAAAATAAGAAATAATGCTAGTTTGGTGCTCTGGGAATAGAAAAATCCATATTAAGGTTCTTGAGAGAGCAAACACAACCAGCACTGAGGAAATGCTATTAAGAGCACAACTTAGGTGGACTGGACAAGTCATTAGAATGGAAAACAACCATCTCCCAAAACAGATCTTGTATGGGGAGCTGAGGCAGGGCAGAAGAAAGAAGGGTCATCTGTATAAATGCTTCAAAGATATCCTGAAGAGTAGTCTTCAGTGGGCTGGGATCAGTCTCAAAGAACTCAAGAAAGTGGCTCAGAATAGGACTCACTGGCGGTCTCTGACAAGATTACCAGGAAAAAAGGTTTGAGTGGGATTGACAAAAATATCTCCAGGCTGCCTGTGAAAGGCACCATAGAGCTGCATCATCAAACATCATAGATAAGGACTTCCCATGTCCTCAGTGCAACTGACTCTGTGCATCAGGGCTTGGACTTCAGTCATATTTGTAGCCATAGATGAGAATGGTGACAATATCATCATCAGCGATGGACTATTATCAATGTGTGATATGGGCTTTTTCTGTAATGAAGGTCCATTCTGTTTTCTTCAGTACAAAGTAATATTTTACTAATGTTGAACTTCTTGTCCTTACAAAAGTCTTCTTGCAAAGGTAGTGTTCTGGCAGGCAACTCATGTTAATCTGTGAGGCATAAATATAGCTAGGTGAATACCTGTCTAAATTCAGGACAGGGGTGTTTTACTCATCATGCTGGAGGGATATTTAATTGTATAAATTTTGTAAATTAATAGTACCATTTTTCAAGGATTTATCATATTGAGCTGTGAACAAGAACAAATAAAACACTTTTATTAATCTTTCCATTTCTTGGTGATAACATTTAATCTGATCATTTTAGAACATCAAAGTATTTGTCAGGTGGCATGTTGGTGAGTGCAATGTGGTGATGAAGCTCATTTATGAAGAGGCCTATATTTTGAATTTCCCTATGAAGGAACTGAACAATAGAAAGTGAAGCCACACCTGGAATAATAATCTCAGTAGTAAACACTACATGACCAGAAAGTCCTTACCAAATTTAAGGGGTCTAAGAGAATAGGAATATAAAAAAAAATGTAGGTGTCTGGAGGGGTTGCTATATGAGAGAGAGTTATAACAACTATATAGACATAGTGACAACTAGAAGAGTAAAGATGGCATGACTGTCTGATAGGTTCATACAAGAATGATGCAGCTGTCAGAGCCCAAGGTGAAAATCTTGGCCATGGACTTCCTTACAACCCAAGATCAGAATGGGTTGGAGCCTTACAAACCCTTAAGAATGCAAAATAAACAAGAGAAGAGTGGAGTCAAAAGTCCTTTTGGATTGAAGTGTTTCTTTCTTATATTTTGGTATTTGGCTACGACAGTGAGAGATTTATAAATACATAGATTGGATAGAACAGACTTCCAGTTAACTGCTCTAATTGCTAGGCCATTCCCATTCAGTATTCTGCAAAGAAATACTTTGCACTAATATTCTCCGTGTACTAGTTTCCTAGTGTTTCTAATTATCCTTGCTCTTTTCTGTAAAGTGATGTCCTAACACTCAAAATTGTTTGTTGTGAAATTCAAACTGTTTGTCAGTTTGATTGTAAAAGGGATCATTCTGCTAATTATCAGGCTTGGATTGAATAGGATACTTTTATTATCACTTACATAAAAGATAAGATTTTAATTAAAATGGTTTAGGAAGAGGTTCTATAAATTCAGAAAGGGCTGAATGGATAACCAAAGACGACATTTCTGACTGTTCATGAAAAGGCTGATATGGGACACAATCAGTGAAGAATTAAAAGATGATAGTTTAGTCAGTGGCATACTGCGAGTCTCTGGTGCCCAGGGGGCTAATGCTTGCATTTGCGTCCACCCCTCCTCGTGTGGGGAGGGGGCCCTGTACTGCTGCAGAGGAGGGCGTGGCCTGGGTGAGAGAGACAGCTGGGAGGGGCGACGTGGCTAGAGGGGCATGCTGCTTGATGGGGAATGAAGGGGGGGTGCACTGCTTGAGGGGAGGCATATGTGGCTAGGTGGGGTGTACTGTTTGGGGGAGACAGATGGGTAGTGAAGGTGCTGCTAGGTAGGGAACAGATGGCTGGGGGGGATGCTGCTTGAGGGGATACACATAGCTGGGAGGTGGGGGGTCTGCTTGCGGGGGCATGGCCGAGGAGCAGACAACAGGGCCTGGTGCTGCTGGGGGCTGGGGACTAACCCGGTCTTGTGTCGGCCCGAGGCTGCACTCACTCCCCAAATCCCTGCAGGTCTGGCCCATGGTCCTCTGGCCCCACAGCACGGAAGCCTTGCCTCTTTCCCCCTGCTCCTTTCCACATGGGTCCAGGGCCCTGGCCAGGCACTGCTCCTCCTACCCCAAGCAGCGTGGCCCCACCCCTCTCTTGGTATGCCACTGAGTTCAGTTAATGTCAATAAAGTTTTATGGAAAATAGGTCTTATCAAGCAAACTCGTTGTTTTTTAATGATCCTTTTATCAACCAAACTTGTGATAACTGTTGACATAATGTCCTTAGATTTCCTTAAGGCATTTGACTTTGTTACACCTGACATTCTGATAAAAACACAGAATTATACAAAGTCAATGTAACCCATACTAAATTGATTAAAAACTGATTAACAGACTGCAAAAATTAATTTTAAATGAATAATCGTCATTCTCTGCTGGTGATACTATTGGAATTGTTTCAGGGATCATTCTTGGCCCAATGATATTGGATATCTTTCTCAATAACTTGCAAGAAAATAAAGTCTTTGCTGATAAAATTTGCAGATACAAACATTGGTGAAGAGGTAAATAATGATAGGGACAGATAGCTATCCAGCCTGATCTGGATCATTTGGAAAGGTGAGATTTTTTTGAATAACGTGTTTTAACACAACCAAATGCAAGGTGAAACATCTAGGGACAAAGAACATGGATCACATTTATAAGATGGATGACTATTTTAGAAAGCAGTGGCTCTGAAAAGGACTTAAGGGCTGTGCTAGGTAACCAATTGAACAAGAGCCTCCAGTGCAGTGCTGTAGCTTTGAGAGGGCGTGTCATCCTTGGATGTATGAACAGGGAAATATTAAATAGGAGTAAGGAGGTGGTATTACCTCTGTATAAAGAATTAGTGAGAGCACTACTTCAGTACTGAGTACAGTTCTTTTGTCCACGCTTTAAAAAAAAATTGTTGAAAAACTGAAAAGTGTTCAGAAAAGAGCAACAAACATGATTCAAGTTCTGGGAAATATGCCTTGTATAATGACAGACTAAAGAAGTTCAATCTATCCACATTTTAATTTTTTAAATATTTGCTCTAAAATGTGTAATACTGGCTGATCAGCCTCAGGCTGCAGTTAGGAAAACCCATATAAAGAAGTCTGAGTGTATACACGTGGAGCATGCCTAGGCTGCTGCTACCTGCAGGGCTCCCTCAAAACGACAAGAAAAGTTGCTCCTGGGGAAGCTATATGAGACAAGATACTCAGGCCTGAAACACCTTTCCTGTGAATAGCTGATTTGGGAGTAGTTCTGCCATGGGTTGGAAGAAAAAGAGGAAAATCGTAATAAGTTGTTGGATTAACAAATCAAAAGAGTGGGATGCTGCTGCAGCTTCCCACCAAAATGCTTTTGTGGGATGTCCCCAGAAAACCTCTAGAGGGTATTCCTCCCAAATAAGGCTAGTGCATGCCTCTACCACACAAAAAAGCGCAATTTCAGAAATACAATAAAATAATTTTAGTAATATTCACTTCACTAACACACAGACTGGAGTAGCTGCTGTTGTCATACTCTGCTTTTAGAGTGAATGGGGAGGGTGAATTTGGCTTTAAAAGTGGTACATGAACCTAATGATGTCACCATACGCGTACCACTGCATGTAAACAGAAAATACGTGGAAGCATAAACAAATCCTCACAATCGACATAGAAATTTGCATAGGAAAACAAGTAGTAAAACTGGAAAATTATAAATTAGATTTGAAAACCAATTTCACTTTTAGGTTATTTAATATTGTTAGCAACAAAACTAAAGAGAAAACACTCCTGAAAATATGATTTTCAAATTGATCATGTTTCTTTTAATATCAATAGCTAAGGGACTATGTTGATGCTTGTGCTCCAGAAAGCAGGTCCATATCATCCTCATTCTTATTGTTCACTGGAGGATCTGATCTTGTTTGCTAAGCAACTTCAGGTTTCTTTGTCCACCTTTCTTAGAGCCTGACCGATTTTATTTGGAGTTGGGGGTGCTTAACACTTCCCAGGTTATATCCACCTGCTTCTTAAACCACTCACTCTACTTCTTCATTCTTGGTCTCCAGTGTCCATTTACTGCAGATAGGGAATTGTGCTTTCGCTTGTGATTAAGGATACAATTTTGTCATAGAGATCATGGAAGTCAAGGATTCTCTGAATTTTTGTTTATTACACACAATTCCGTGAATTTTTGTTTATTGCACAATATCCACGGATTCTGTGAATTTTGTTTATTGCACAGAGATCATGGAAGTCACAGATTCACTTAATTTTTATTTATTGCTCATAAAGTGTCTGTGACTTTTACTAAAAATAACTGGACAAAATCTTAACCTTACTTATGATGCCCTACATATACTGGGCTCTCTCCAAGTCACTACCTCTTTAAAAATATTTTCCTGAAAATATTTATTTTGTTTATGATTGGTGCTCATTGGAAAGCATTTTTATATAAAAATGAAATTATTTTACTGTCATTATGATGAATACACCAAATATTAACAGTCTATCTTAAAGGCATTGTCATAGTATAGACCAATGAATATTCTATAGATGTTAAAAAAGGGTATTTTATCATGTGTTTTATTCCTATAGTGTATATTACCATGCCTACAAAGGTAGTCCTCAATTTTGCAAAGGCATACATATGCTTAACTTTACTACTGAAAGTATATTGATTTTAATGGGACTACTCACAGTGGCAAAGTTAAGCATGTGCATTAAGTCTTTGCAGGACTGGGTCCTAGAGAACATAAATATTGGAAAATAAACATAGAAAAAAACCCAGATAAACAGAATGAATACACTGTACACTGAATTACTGGATTTGGCTCTAATGAATTCCAGGGGTAGTGGATTACAAAAGCAGCGACCCTGGGCCTCACCTAAAAGCCATCCTTATGTCCGGAAGCTTTACTAGAGGAAATGACAGATATAACCTCTCATTATGTTTTAACTGCTGCAATGGAATACAGGGTAAAAATAACTTTCATTGCCCTCCCCTGCACTCTCTCCAATTTGTCCACATCCTTTGTGTAGTGGGCGGCCCAGAACTGGACACAGTACTCCAGATGTAGCCTCACCAGTGCTGAAAAGAGGGGAATAATCACTTCCCTTGATCTGCTGGCAATGCTCCTCACCCCATCATCCAGATCATTAATGAAGATGAACAAAACTGGACTCAGGACCGCCCCTGGGGCACTCCGCTTGATACCAGCTGCCATTGAGCCATTGATCACTACCCGTTGAGCCCGATGATCTAGCCAACTTTCTAACCACCTTGTAGTCCAGTCATCCAAACCAAATGTCTCTAACTTGATGGCAAGAATACTGTGGGAGACTATCAAAAGCTTTGCTAAAGTCAAGGTATATCATGTCCACTTCTTTCTCCACATGCACAGAGCCAGTCTTTTCATTATAGAAGGCAATCAGGTTGGTCAGGCATGACTTCACCTTGGTGAATCCATGCTAACTGTTCTTGATCACCTTCCTCTCTTCAAAGTGCTTCAAAATGGATTCCTTGAGGACTTGCTCCATGATTTTTCTGGGGACTAAGGTGAGGTCGACTGGTCTGTAGCTCCCTGGATCCTCCTTCCCTTTTTAAAAGATGGGCACTATATTTTCCTTTTTCCAATCGTCCAGGACTTCACCTGATTGCCATGAGTTCTCAGAAATAATGGCCGATGGTTCTGCAATCACATCAGCCAACTCTCTCAGCACTGTCAGATGCATTGCATCTGGTCCCATGGATTTGTGCATGTCTAGCTTTTCTAAATAGTCCTGAGCCTGTTCTTTCATCTCTGAGGGATGCTCACCTCCTTCCCATACTGTGCTTCCCAGTGCAGTAATCTGGGAGATGACCTTGTCTGTGAAGACAGATGCAAAAAAAGGATTCAGCTTTTTCCACATCATCTGTCACTAGGTTGCCTCCCCCATTTGGTAAGGGGCCCACACTTTTCCTGACCACCTTCTTGTTGCTAACATACCTTTAGAAATCCTTCCTGTTACCCTTCGTATCCTTTACTAGCCGCAAGTCCAGTTGTGCTTTGGCCTTCCTGATTTCACTCCTGTATGCCTGAGCAATATTTTTATACTCCTCCCTAGTCATCTGTGTAAGCTTCCTTTTTGAGTTTCAGCTCTCTGAAGATTTCTCTATTAAGCCAAGCTGGTCTCCTGTCATATTTGCGCTTTGTCTTTCTGCACATTAGGATGGCTTCTTCCTGCGCCCTCAATAAGGTTTCTTTAAAATACAGCCAGCTCTCCTGGACTCCTTTTCCCCTCATATTAGTCTCCCAGGGGATCTTGCCCCATCAGTTCCCTGAGGAGTCAAAGTTTGTTTTTCTGAAGTCCAGGGTCTGTATTTTGCTGCTTTCCTTTCTTCCTTTTTTCAGATCCTGAAATCTGTCATCTCATGTCACTGCTGCCCAGGTTGCCATTCACTTCTACTTCCTCTATCAATTCTTCCCTGTTTGTGAGCAGCAGTGCAATAGAAGCACAGCCCCTAGTTGGTTCCTCTAGCACTTTCATTAGGAAGTTGTCCCCAACAGTGTCCAAAAACTTCCTGGATTGTCTGTGGACTGCTGTATTGCTCTCCCAGCAGATGATTGAAGTTACAACCTGGAGAGCCAAGAAAGAAGGTTTTGTCTGGTCAAACCAAGAGACAATTAAGTCTGTGGGAACAGAGAGACAGAATTGCTGTGGATGAGGGAAAAGAGTAGTGTGGCCAATGGAGCTGCCAAAAAGAGCTGAAGTAACTAAAAATTGCTGGAAGAAAGGATAAAAACAGATTTCATCTCTAAAAAATAGCTATTTTAGACTATTTGATTTTAGCAGACTTTTGTCAATTCAACTCTTGTTAAAATTGTGCAAAAGAAATTGCTATCCAATTTTTAACTTTAATTCCTTGTGCGGAAAAAATAATCACAATTAATTTTAGATGTGTACATGTTTATTGAGAGTCAGAGTGGCCGAACATTACATGCAATTACAAGACAGAGTTCAGTTGAAACTCTGTTCTACAAAAGTTTGCAGATGTTAGTCCTGGAGGAAAGTACAGCATACTGAAGAGAGAGATATTTGTGCAATAAATTCAGGAACAAAGAAAACATGAATAACCTGATTATCACCACGGGAACTGTTGGCAAAGGTATAATTTCTGTAAAAAAACACTGCTATTTATATATGAATAAAAGTGTTTGTGTTTTTTATTGCATATTGAGTGGTAGTTACATAAGTTTTATTAACTTAGTATTTGTTGAAACATGGGAAAGCTAGATTTCAGAAAAAATAATTTACTTATCTTAACACCCCCTTTTAATCAATGAGAAAACTGTAATCCATGAGAGATTGTTGCCAAAACAGAGGTGGAAGGATGGAATCTAAATCTTGATTACTTCAGAGGAGGCTTAATTGGTAAATTTATTTGATTTGAATTAAACAAAATAATAGGCTCATTTTATTCAAGTCTCATCCCAGACCACCCCCCTTTTCCAGGCTTAGGGGAGGGAGCCTTTAATAATGGTCTGTGTAAACTGATGCTCAGACATTAAGGGATTGGAGAAGTGCAGCTTGCGCAAGTTAGAGCAGAAGAAAAACGGCAATCAAATAAAAAGCAGCTGCAAAAACAAAATACCAACTTTTTCTGAATTAAAAAAAAAATGTCTCTTTTCACCAACGTCTTGAAAACCAGTTGCAAACAGGCGCTTGAGTCTGAGAAAAGGAGTTGCTTTCTCCCTGTGATTTTTGTCAGCAGGTTTCACCAACTGACCAAACGTTCTAGCAGCCAGACTTTGGAGGTGCGGAATAATCGTGCAGCAGCAGAGGACAAAGAGGAGGAGATGGTAGCAGTTTCGGGGGCGCAGGCACTCCTGAAGCCCACCCAACACCACTACCGCAACGTGAAGAGCCTGCAAGAAATGCCAGGACCCAAAACCCTCTCCAACCTATTTGAGTTCTTCTGGAAGGACGGCTTTGGCCGCATCCATGAAATCCAGGTACAGTCCAGTTACAATACTAATGCACTGATTTATTCCAAGATGTACATTTTTTTTAAAAAACAGAGTTGCTGTGTAACGGATGAGTTAACCCAGTTAACCCTGCTGGCCATTACAACGCCCTGTCGGTGACAGAGTTGGCGTTTGGGTGCAGGAGGACCCCAGTTCCCCTCATTCAATCTCCATGCAACGGCGACTGCTTGAGCGTTTGCAGGCTCAGACCCTTCCTCTCTTCTCGCTGCCACCAGGGCTCAAACCGCGCCTTTCCGCCGCAGACAACAGGCAGCCTGCGGCCCCCGCACTGGCCTGAGTCTGTGAGGGGAGAGGTCGGGTTTATCTGGCGTTAGGGCTTTCTGTGGACCCAGCAGCTTTGGGGACTTCCTCTGCACGTCCCCCCGTTTGGGGGTTTGTCGCTGGCATGGCTGCCTTGTGTGACGCTGTAGGGTCTCCAGGTCTCGCTGAACTGAAGACATCCAGCCCTAATCAGACACTGCGAAGGGTGTTTTGGGTCCCCCCCCCTCAGGTTTTACTGAAAACCACCGACCAAATTCACCTCCAGGACCAGGCGGAATTTATTTCGGATCGGGCAAACGTGAGTTGCAGCGTCCACACGGAGCTGTGGGCGGGGAATTTGGCCATAGACACGGGGGAGAGGGGGGGGGTTTCCCTCAGGGTTTTTCGCCAGTCCCTCCCCAGAGCTCCCCCGTTCCCGTCAGAGAGACCATTTTGTCTCTTAGCTATCCCTGCCCCCCTTCACTTGTGTGTGCCTGTGTCTCGGCGGGAGGGCTGGCGCGGCGGCGGCGTCCAGACGGCCATCCCCTCAGCAGGCGGCGGGCGATTCGAAACCCTCCGCCCCAGGCGGGGGAGGGGAGGGGACAGCGCGCGCCAAAGTCGGGGGGAGGGGGAGGGGGACCGAGTCAACGGCCGCGGCTCGCGCGAATCCCCAACGGTCCACAGGGGCTCGCGCTGCCCAGAGCCCGCCAACGGCCCCGCGGCTCGCTCCGGCCCGACCCCAACGTTCCAGCGGCGGCTGCTCTGCCTACCGCGCCCCCTGTTGGCCGACGGGGGAGGCGGGGCGGGCTGGATGTGTGGGATGGGGCGATGGCCTGGCTCCCTCCTGGCTGCGCTGGGGGGAGGGTTAGGAAGCTTCCTCGTGTGGGCAAGAAGGGGGAGCGAGGGGCTGCAGGCTTGGGGGCCCCTGGGGCAAGGCTGGGCTCCCTGCTCACTGCTGTTGCACGCCCAGCTGCATGCACACTCCAGCCCCGCAGCCAGCCAGGCGGGTGTGACAAAGGGCTCCAAGGCGGGCCAAGCAATGACATAGGCTCAGACAGCTGAGGCACCCCATGCAGATGCCAGATACTTAATTTGGATGGGAGGGGACCAGTGTCTGTAGTGGGCCCTCAAAGGGGAGCTCCAGAGCAGCACAGACCATGGGTCGCCGCCAGCTTGGTTCATCTCGGCCATCTCCCTCTCTAGCCCCTGTGCCTTCGTGTTAGATGGGTCCCCACGTGCAACATGCCGCTTTGCACAATTCCCGGGCGCAGGAGAGGGGTGGGAAGCAGATAATTAGAGCATGCTGCTCACGGAGCCTCTGCGACAGCTTCTTAGAAAGAGGGAAGAACAAGGAGAGTCCTGTAGCACTTTAAAGACTAACATTTAATTTCTGCAGACGTAAGCTTTCGTGGGCTGCCATCTCATGAAGTGGGTTACAGCCCACGGAAGCTTATGCCTGCAGAAATTAAAGTTGTTAGTCTTTAAAGTGCAACAGGACCCTCATCCTTTTTGCTGTATACAGACTAACACGGCTACCCCTCTGGAATTTATAAAGAGGGAGTTTCTCTTTTTAATTCTGCAGAAAAGGACCCCTGGGGATGACAGTGGACGAAAAGCTGGATCCGAGTCCACAGTGTGCCCTTGTTGCCAAGAAAGCTAACAGCATACTGGGCTGCTTTAGTAGGAGCATTGCCAGCAGATAGAGGGAAGTGATTATTCCCCTCTATTCCTCACTGGTGAGGCCTCATTTGGAGTACAGTGTGCAGTTTTGGGCCCCTCCATTACAGAAAGGTTGTGGACAAATTGGAAAGAGTCCAGCAGAGGGCAACAAAAATGATGAGGGGGCTGGAGAACATGATATGAGGAGAGGCAGAGGGAACTGGGCTTGTTTAGTCTCCAGAAAGAAGGAGTGAGAGGGGATTTTATAGCAGTCTTCATCTACCTGATGGGGGTTCCAGGGTGGATGGAGCTATACTGTTCTCAGTGGTGGTGGATGACAGAACAAGGAGCAATGGCCTCAAGCTGCAGTGGGGGAGGTCTAGGTTGGATATTAGGAAAAACTTTTTCACTAGGAGGATAGTGAAGCACTGGAATGAGTTATCTAGGGAGGTGATGGAATCTCCATCGTTAGAGCTTTTTAAGGCCTGGCTTGAATCAAAGCCCTGGCTGGGATGATTTAGTTGGGGTTGGTCCAGCTACCAGCAAGGGGTTGTACTTGATGGCCTCCTGGGGTCTCTTCCAACCCTAATCTTCTATGATTGTACTCCCTGGGCACATTTGTTTGCTTTTAAGCAGCCTCCCTTCCCTCCTGCCTGCCTCCTCCTCGGACAAGTGGGTTTAGGATGAGCACCTGCGTTTCAAGAATAATAAAGAACTGTATGAAAAATATAAGCTTGTGTTTATATTTTCAGGGACAGTACCTAATGGGTTTTCATGCCTGGTACAAAATCAGACATTTGTAATGCAAAGTATGACCCTTTGGAATAATTATTGCTTGAAAAATTACTGCCTGATCAAATGTTTTTTTTTTTGTTAGGGAACATTTGACTTTAGGCATCAAATATGGATGGTTAATTACAATACACTACGGTGTGGGGTTGCATTGTAGATAGGTTTGAATCTTCCATCAGTGATTACACCCAGTGTAGGAATCCCTACCATCCAAACCAGCTTACCCTCAGGCTTTTGACCAGAGGATGGCTTTCCATCTCAATTCTGGGCTCCCCAGGGGTGTCTCTAGCTTTGCTTGATCAGCATATGGAATTTTGTTTCTCACCTGCTGACTCTCAACTGCTAGTTAGATGAGTTGAGTGACCAGCAGTTGAGACTTCCTCTTTCTTCCCTGATTGATCCCTTGTCACTCTCTCTTTGGTTTCTCCATCAGCTCCTGCTCAGTGTTCATGTTACATGAGAAAAAAGCGTTGGGACTGTGTGGTGAGGGACCATACAGAGAAGGGAGAAAGGGCCTGCAGCATCAAGCAGTGATGGAAGCAACAGTTGTCTTGAGTTCCTTCCATCCCTTGTGCAGTCCATGAGGATCGGGAGATCTGAAAGGGGCAAAATCTAGTGTGTCGTGGGACAGCGGAAAGTTGTTAAGTTCTTACACATTAAGGGAAAGGATACAGAAAAGGATGGGACAAAAAGAAGGGAAAAACTTCAGTGAGAAACTTCAAAAGAAGAGAGGAGCTCTTTACCCATCAGAGGAAGAAGAGGGAACTGACAGTGAAACCTCTGCAGTGGGGAAGGGACTTGTTTGCCCTCTGAAGACATGACCCCCGAAGAGGGCAAAATTAAAAGCATAAAGTTCATTTTCTATCAAATTTCTTTACCGGTTTTACAGTAGCTCAGGGTTAAGCAGGGCTGCTTCTCCTCCTCTCCAGAAGAATGCAAAGACTGCAACTGTGGCTGCACTGGAGATATAAGGGTGGGAGCACTCTTTGTGACCAGAGAGTCACTTTATAGGTGCAGGGATCAGCTGCATTCTAGCCCAGAAGGCCTTGTCTACACTTAAAAGTTTTGCGGCCGTAAGTATGTTGGCATAGTTAAAGCAGCAAAAGCCTGTTATGCAGATGCAATTATCCTAGAGTAAAAATGCTTATTCCAGTATAGCTTATTCCGGTTTGGTGAACAAAACATACTAAACTCTTATAAAGAGCTTTATGCCACTATGATTGCATCTACACTTGGGCTTAACTGTTTGTAAAAAAATCACACTCCTTAACTACATAAATTGTGCCATAAATCAAAGCTTTTTAAGTGTAGATCAGGTCTAAGAATCAGCAGCAGAAGTGTGATCTTGAGAGTGGAAAAGGAGCTGAGAAGATTAAAAAAAGGAAACTGGGAGAGAGGTAAGGCAGCTGTTGAGAAAACACAAAATATCAGGATAGAAACATGAATGATGATAAGAAACAAAAAAGGATGATGAAGAGGGACTAAAAATTCCCGAAAAGGAGCAGGAAAGGCAAAAAAGGAAAAATTCAAACAAATTGCTGAATTTTAGAGTAAAAATTATTTGTTTGTTTCAGTTAAGATTTTAAAAAATAGACAAGGCTTAGGCTCCTAAATCTGTAGGGAGGTTAGTGGCTGCCAAACTTTAGTCTTCTATTTTTTAATTTCTTGGCCTAACAGGATTGGTAGCCATTTAAAACAGCCGACTCCCCCAGAGAGAAACAAAGCAAGAAATAATCTCTGCGTGTGTGTGCGTGCGTGTGCACACACGTGCGCGCACAGGACAGACATCTGACCCACAGCCAAGAATTAAATTACAGCAGAGTACACTATGTAAAAATATTGCTTTTTAGCAACTAAAATATTTGTTAGTGCTATGAATAATTTCAGAAATAATAACAATTAAAGAAACCAGAGATGGAAAAATCCTAAATCATACATGCAAATATGCTTCTCCACTTTCCACAATCACCAAACAATACAGGATTTTCCCCTTAATCCAGGGGTTCCTTCTTAAAGGTTTTTTTTTTGCTGGGCCCCCCTCTGAAAGTATTTCAGGCTGTGATGACCCCCCCCCCAAAAAAGTGATATCCCCATGCCATGCCATCTTTACCAGCATGCGCTGGGGCTTACAGCTCATGACCCCTCTATAATAACCTCGTGACCCCCTAAGCAGTCACAGCCCCTATATGAGAACCCCTGCCTTAAGTCAATACAATCTGTAGAAGGAAAAACAGCAAAAAAAGTTGTGGGGCTGTATATCTTATCCATTTTTTATTCAGTTTAGAGTCTCACACAAAACATTTTACTTCATAAATCATGGTGGCCTGTTTGCATATACTCTCTCACTGGGTTAGTAACAACCTATTTCATTTAACAGCAGAGTGAACATCAGGAATGAATTAATCTGAAACTTCTTCGTAGCCACCTCAGCTACTTAAATTATGTTCTTGAGGCACAGACATGTTCCATACACCATATGCCGGAGGGGTAGGGTGGTGAGTTGGGAGATTTAAGCATTTTTTACAATGAGGGTTCTGTTCTCAGTAACCTGATTCCAGAATTTAGTTGGCTCAGGCCATAGCAGCAGTGCTTACAGCAACTGTGGGTAAAGGGAAAGGGTTTTGAATTCAGTGGAGTTGGAGTAGTTGTGTTCCATATGCAGATTCAGAAGGAAGGAAAATGAAGGTGAGGAAGAAGGTTTTGGACTTTGACATGTGAGGGAGAAGGGAGACAAAGTAGGATATTTTTAATAAGTAGAAAAAGAAGAAATATGGAATGAACAGGTTTGTTACAAAATATCAAAAAGACCTTCCTGCCATATCCGCAATATAGATTTAATGCACAGAACATCACTCTGTTAATTATTAATTATTTATTTTTTACAAGTAATGTCCCCAAATGAGCTAGTGGCTGTACAGACAAAATTGAAAGCAAAATTCCTACCCCAGAGTTACATCTATTTTACTCTTTGTGGAAAGAACATAAAATTAATTAGATTACACTCCTCAAAATTTATTCCAAATTTATCTTTACTGAATTCTATAGTGTAAATCTAACCATTACTAAAAATAGTATATCCGAATGTTATACAAATGTAGTACAATAAATTAAAGAATGATTAATTCTGTCCAAGGTTATTATAGGCAATTAAACATTTCATCTATACAATTGTGGAAGATTAAGGGATATTACTCAAATTAAATCTGCTCTCATGGTGGATTTTTTTAGGTCCTGATTCTCTGGTTGTAAATTTTCTTCTGCACCACCTGCCCTGCTAATGGATTTTTATTATCTATATCTACTATCTCTTGAAGTGGTTTTGTGACTGCAGCTTGGACCTCCATTTATCCCTAATCTCTCCTCAGATATATTCAGAATGAATTCCTGATTGATGGATGCTTAATTTCAAGACCAGCTCAGAATTAAATTTGTTAATATTTTTTTATTTGTTGGGAAAGTTAGAGCATCACTCTGTAAAATAATCTCTTAGGAAATCTTTTTGTTTTTATTGTTGAATGTTTCTCAATTCCTCTTTCTTAATTGCTCACTCTTTGCCTCCAGCTAGTATTCATGGATCACTCAGCAGAAATACCTTATGGTATGAGTAAGACATCCTCCATTTTTTCTTTTCCCCCACCTGACAATGTATGTCTTTTTTGTGATTGTTGTTGTAATAAATCTACTGTAAAATTTGGAGATTTCCACGCAATGCTATTGTGCTGGCAGCACTAATGGCAAGGTCATGAAGTAGACTTTGTAAAGAATAAGGACTGCACTAATTGGTTCATTTATAAGAGAAGGACAAGTGAGCCTTTTTAAAAACAAAAAAGTAAAAATTTACTTCATGATTATGCTTCTGATCTCTCTTTACTTCCGTCCCTTGTTTTGATCTTTTCAGGTTTGGTCTTTTTATGAGACCAAATATTTTTATAATGAAGCACTGTTCAACAGGTTAATATGGGGTAGAATTGGTTTTGTGACTCTTTTTGACATAGCTGAGCATTTTCTTACTCCACAAGTCCTTTCACCTCTTCAATATTCAGTTTAGCCAACCCCTTGTGTCTTGTGGAGGTTTGGGAGTCTCTAAGGTCCTGCATGGTCCTCCCCTTCTGGTCATAGTGAAAATTTCAAGAGTGACGTGAAGATGCCTTCTAGTGATACTTCCAGCTATTACTTGATTGGAAAGCTTGGAACCTAGATCTGGTCCAACACATGATTACTCACTGATCTGCCATGAGATCAGCTGGCTGGTCTTCAACTCCTGTCTTTCAAGTAATAAAATATCTTTGAAGATGGCTGATATTCAGAAGAATGGTTTGCTCCCGAATAACTTATTCTGTTTCTAAAGTGCTACCTCTGCAAACCCTCCCCTCATGAGATTAGGTGGCAGTTTATATCAATGCAGATCAACATGCTCTATGACAAAAGTATGTGTTTTCTTTTTCTTTATTTTTTTCATAATTTTTTCTTCTCTGATTTTGTTGCAGCAAAAACACACTCAAGAGTATGGAAAGATCTTCAAGTCTCACTTTGGTCCCCAGTTTGTAGTGTCCATTGCAGATCGAGACATGGTTGCTCAGGTTCTCCGGGCGGAAGGTAGAACTCCACAAAGAGCTAACATGGAATCCTGGCAGGAGTACAGAGATTTACGAGGGAGAGCTACAGGACTTATTTCTGCGTAAGCATAGTCTTAATTTTTTCCCCTTCTTAATTTGTATTATCAAAGCAGGTTAACCTTCTAAAGTACCAGCCTAGAGTTTTTTCATTTAGTATATGACTGGTTTCTAGAAGAGTTATCTCTCTCTGAAAGCTTGCATGTAACATGACTTTCTGTGTGTGGGTGTATGTTGGTAATAGTCCTTATGAAGCATTCACAGTAATGAATGATGTAATGTGTTTATCCAAAAGGGAACTAATCTTTTTATGAGTCATGGCCATTCTCTTAGTTTGATGAGATAAAATTGCAGTAACAAAAGGTTTTCTATAGTGAAAGCCTAATAATGCATTTAATATTCACATTACACTAAAGTCTCAGGGTTAAAATATAGGCCAGAGTCAAAGTAATGGCTCCTTGTTGATATATTAGAGTTGGAAAAGGTACAGAGAAGGGCAACAAAAATGATTCGGGTATAGAACAGCTTCTACACGAGGAGAGATTAAAAAGGCTGGAACTGTTCATCTTAGAAAAGAGATGAGTAAAGGGGGATATAGTAGAGGCAAGTGGGTTCAAGGGTGGGTTTTTTAAGATATGAGAGACTAAAACATGTTTGTAGGATGAAGGGAAAGAGCCAGAGAATAGTGAGTAGTTAAGGAGATGAGTAAGGTAGAAGATTAAAGTGGGTACAAGGGAGATCAGGAGATAGAATAGGATGATGTCACTGGGGCAAGTGGAGGCATTGGAGGAGGAGATGAGAGAGAAACTTTTGTATCTGTGACCAGGAAGAAGGAGGACAGAATTGTAAGGTGGAAGGGGAAGCAAGATGAGTGAGGAAAGTCACATCATATTTGTCAATTTTTTCGTGAAAGACATCGGCAAGATACTCTGCAAAGAGAGAAGTGGAGGCAGGAGGATGAGAGAGTTTGAGAAATAAATCAAAGGTGGTGAAAAGGCGACGGGGATTACAGATGTCCTTGCAATGGTAAAGGAGGGCAAAAGAATCAAGGGTGGAGGAGAGAGAGAGAGAGCAATGGAAAGAATCAATAACCATATAAATGGAGGAAAAGGAAGAGAGAGTTGAGCTCAGACAAGAACTCATCAATATTGGAAGTCATGGAAAGGCCGAATGACGGGGCAAGAGAGAGGGGGCTAATAGGCAATGTTGAAAGAGACTAGATAATGGTTGGAGTGGGGGAGCTCAGCAACAGAGAAATCAAAGAGAGAACAGTGCTTCGGTCAGACCAAGTCAAGCGAATAGCTCTTTTTGTGAGTGGGATAATTGAACCAGGGCTGCAGGTTGAAAGAAGACATGAGGGTGAGGAAACATGCAGCTAAGAGGGTTGGATGGCTTATCAACCTAAAATCACCGGAGGAGGAGGATGAGTACGGTGGATTGTGAGGAGAGGAAGAGAGAGCTAGAAATGAAAGTTGGAGAGGAAGGCTGATGGGAAGGAGTTGAGTGGATGATAAATGATAAGCAACATGGACAGGGAGAGGAAAGAAGAGTTGGATGCAGTGCTGTTCAAAAGAGGAGAAAGGTTGGGAAGGGGAAAGAGGGAGGGGTTGGAAGCAGCAGGATTGGGAAAGAAGTCCGACACCTCCACCACAGTCTCATCCAGGGCAGGAGGCATGAGAGCAATGGCCTCCAAAAGAGAGGGCCATGCCAATTGAGGGGCTCCAGGCCTCTGTGAGAGCCAGGATCTGGAGGGAATGAGATATAAAGAGGTCATGGATGACAGATCTTTTTTAGAGATGGCGTGGGCATTCCAGAGACACCAGGAGGCAGTGGGGAAATGAAATTCCTCTCTGGGCCAGTAATTTTTTTGTAACCTACAGGAGCATCATTCCAAGTAGAAGACTTACAGGGGGAGTATTTATGCAATAATTTAAAAAATGTTTAAAACCTGTTGGTTTGTCTGCTCAAATAACTGTAAGAGAGACAAGGGGGATGAGGTAGTATCTTTTATTAGATCAACTTCTGTTGGTGAAAGAGACAACCTTCCTAGCTTACACAGAGCTCCTCTTCAGGTTCGGGAAAGGTATTCAGAGTAAATACAAGGGTAGAAGAGATAAGGAGTTAACACATGTTGCAAGAGGCCATTCAAGGTGAAGTGGGCAGATAACACTTCTACAATCAGGACAAAGGCATGCTAATGGATTACAGATTGTTGTAATAAATGGTATCTTTTTTAAGTCTATGATTTTGGTGTCTAGTGGAGCTGTGAATTTAAGTTCCCAGGTTGGTCTTTTAAAGATGCTCGGCAGGTTTCTTTTGAGGATGAGGACTGAGAGGTCAGATACACAGTAACCATTTTGTGAAAGTTGTTTGCCCACAGGTCAATGATATGGTGTTTTTGCCTTTTATCATTTTTCTGTGAGTTCATTTGAAAGTGTGGTGATTGTCTTGTTTCAGCCACGTAGTTACGGGGGCATTTAATGCACTGGATGAGGTACACCACATTTTGTGATGGGCATGTGTAGGACCCTTGAATCTTAAAAGATGTATTCTGGGGGATGTTGCTCATCATAGCAGCCGAGATATGTGTGCAGGTTTTACATCTGTTGTCATGGCAGCAACTTGTGCCACTCTTGCAACATGAGTTGGTGTGTATATGTTAACTTCTTATCTGACCCGTCTTGTACTTACCTGTGACACTCTGAGTACCTTTCCTAGACCTGAAGAAGAGCTCTGTGTAAATGTGAAAGCGTGTCTCTTTCACCAACAGAAGTCTCACTGTGTCTCTCTAACATCTTGGGACTAACATGGCTGCAACAACACTGCAAACAAATAAAGAACTGTAATACATCCATCACCATCTAGATACAGACACTGTTGTCACAAACGAAACTGCATATGCGAGGCATGGAAAATATAAATCAGGACTTAAGCTTAAAAAACACAGGTCTCTGTATATTTGAGCTAAAAGAGACTCTCTTCTGGCTATAAGAAATGCCTCCAACGACCTGAAAACCAACATTTCACTGTGTCTGATTTACTCCAGCTACAGACAGTGGTATACACAGACACATTATAGTAACTGAGTTAGCGTGAGCCTGTTCAGCTCACATATTCTGTTATGTAATTTTTAATATATTAAGGGTTTGTGTTGAACTTCTCATACTGTCGGCTGTTAGGACTCGAAAAGAATACCATTTGTCACAGAAAAAGTAACTTCCCCTAGATTTGGAATAACCAGGCTTGATATGCCAATGACAGGATTTGCTATATTAGATCAGACCATTGGTCCATGATATCTGGTTATGCTGGATGTTTATGGGAGAAAAGCACTAAATCAATATAAAAAAACAAAAGAAATTAGCTTATATATATATATATATTTAAAATTTCATTTTAATGGGAAAACGTGATACTTTTGCAACCCAGAATCTCTTGATGTGTTTTGCTGGTCAGGACTGTATGGGAGAACAGGTGTGACTAAACAATTACCTGAAGGCACTTCCAGAATACTGGTAGAAAAAGTCCTACAGCTCTAAGCAGTACACATAATTTACAAACTTGATTCCATACTGTAACCAGTGAGGTGAATTAGACAATGGAATTACTTGCCAGCTTCAGTAAATACAGAATAAAAAGCATAGGACCATATTACTTCACACACCAGTGGCTGCTATACTCCCTCCCAGTAGTGGTTTCTGTTTTACCAATGAATTTATTACCTGCTAATGAGAGACTCTCATTTAACTCATGAACTTCCTGCCCAGCTAATGATTGTCAGGAAGAATTGTGTATAGACTTTTGAATTATTTCTTCTAGGGAGGGGGAACAATGGCTAAAAATGAGGAGTGTACTAAGGCAGAAGGTCCTGAAACCCAAAGATGTGGCTGTTTTCTCTGGAGGAGTCAATGAAGTCATCACAGATTTAATTAAGAGAATCCACGTTCTCAGGAGTCAAGAGGAAGATGGGGAAACAGTGACCAATGTTAACAACCTTTTCTTCAAGTATTCCATGGAAGGTGAGAAATAGACGATATAATATCTGGACAGAAAATGAGTGCTAAACTACGTGATTATAATTAGGCATTTTTATCATAAACTGCCACTCAAGCTAACTTAAAGAAATCAGAGTGCTTGATCCTACAAATGCAGCACCTAAGTAGCTCCTACTTCAGCTAATGAATCAGTAGTATTCTTTTATAATAGTCAAAACCGGTCCCTTGTATTGAGTCTTGCTACTGAAGTTCCTGCCTATAGACAAAGTGTAAACCCAAGGTCCTGACCACTTGTAATTGTCCAAAATCCTATGGTACTTTTCACAAGTGTAGGGGTGTTAAGCTTCAGTATACTTGCTAAGTTCCAGACCAGGGAGTCACATTTGGCCTAACTAAATTCTGTCTGCAGTTTCAACAGGGAAAATTATTTTTCCTCATTGCCTCTATCTGCCTACTATGTGTTCTCACACTTCCTTTAAAAGCATCTAGCTACTGGTGGAGATAAAAATCTCCAGTCCGATCAAGTATAACAATTCCTATATTCTTATGCAAGTATTGTGTAGTATTGTTTTTGTGCATTTAAACATTTGTTTTATTCCTTTCCTAAAATATCAGATTTTCAGCAGTGGGTGAATTATTTTTTATTTGATTTATGTTAATATTATTAGTTTTTGTTTTAAAGTTTCCTTTAAACGTGGTCCTTTAACTGAAACTGTGTGAACTAGAGAGACAAAGTGGGTAAGGTAATATCTTTTATTGGACGAGCTTCTGTTGATGAGAGACAAGCTTTCGAGCTTACACTGACCTGGTCTTTGGGACTGGGAAACTCACTCAGAGTGTCACAGCTAAATACAAGATGGAACAGATTGTTTAGTGTAAGTAATTAACACATATTTCCAGGGACCATTCAAGGTGAAGTAGTCTGTTTACACCTGTCAAGTCATAGGGAGGAAAGGAAGTTGGGGGGGAAGGGGAAGACTGGGGAAGCACCTGGGGAAGGGTTGTTAGTGGGTGGGTAATAATCCATAAATCCAGTGTCTGTTCAGTCCATGATTTTTAGTGTCTTTTCTTCTGTGCAGGTGTGGCAACTATTCTGTATGAATCCCGATTGGGTTGCCTGGAAAACAACATCCCACAGAAGACTGTGGAATACATTGAGGCTCTGGAGTTGATGTTTAGCATGTTTAAGACCACTATGTATGCAGGGGCAATTCCCAAATGGCTTCGTCCATTTATTCCAAAACCCTGGAGAGAGTTCTGCAGATCCTGGGATGGACTCTTCAAATTTAGTAAGATTTAATAATAGAAATTTCAACTTTGTCTCTAGCTGCTATCACTCTTTTTGAATAGAACTTGTTGCATTTGTACCCTAAAATTATAGTGAGATACTGGGAAAGAGAAAGAAAAAGAGGAAGAAACTACAGTGTGCAGTATTAAGGGTGGTACAATAAGAGAAACTAGATGAACATTTAGGCTACATATCAGAAAAAACGTCTTGATAATGGGATCTATTAGGTTGTGGTCCTCTTTTAAGAGGAGTGGTGGAAGCCACCCCGACTGGGACAATTGAAATCAGCCTGAACAGAGCACTAGGAAAAGTATTCTAGGAAACAGTCCTTTATTGGCTAAGTGATGGACTGTGCAGCCTAATAGATCTTTTACATCTCTATCTTCTATGTTTCCGCGAAATTGTGTTTATTATCTAGAGTTTAAAGATATTCTAACATCAGCTTTTCTGCTAATGTTTATTTGTTTTGTTACCCCATTTACCTATCCACCATGTTTGTTTGTCTTGTTCACCTGTTGCATTTTACCTGTCATGTAGATCATGAGCTCTCTGGAGAGGAACTGTCTTCTTTGTATTTGTCTATACATTGCCTACCAGAATGGGGCTCTTATGTGGGTTCCTAGGTGCTAGTATAATACAAATATAACATTGAAACTCATGGAAAAAATTAATCATAAATGATCTGGGAAAAGGGGTAAACAGTGAGGTGGCAAGATTTGCAAATGATACAAAATCACTCAAGATAATTTAGTCCAAAGCTGACTGCAAAGAGTTGCCCAGTTTTATGAGATCCCTTTGTATCTGCACGACAAAATGGCAGATAAAATTCAGTGTTGATAAATGCAAAGTAATGCATATTGGAAAACATATTCCCAACCATCCATACAAATTGATAGGGTCTAAATTAGCTGTCACCATTCAAAAACGAGATCTGGGAGTCATTGTGGAAAGTTAGGGCCCTAGTAAATTCACGGTCCATTCTAGTCGATTTCACGGCCATAGGATTTGAAAATGGGTCAATTTCACGATTTCAGATGTTTTCAACTGAAATTCCAAGGTGTTGTACTTTCTGTGCAGTGAGTCTGATCTCCTCTGTGCTGCTGGGAGTGCCCCATACCGACTGGGAATAGGAGCTAGGTGCCCCTAACTGGGACACTCTCAGCAGCACGGGGAAGATTGGACCCACCTCCCATATCTCCACCTGCTGTAGGAAACTCTGAGGATGGGCAGTAACCCCAGAGGTTCCAACAACTGGTGGAGGCTTCCGATCTCCTTGTGCTGCTGGGAGCATCCCAGCCCGGCCAGCACATGGGACAGATCAGAAGCATCTTCCAGCTGCAGGAACCTCGGGGCTGCTGCCCAGCCCAGGAGCTTCCAGCAGCAGGGGGAGGTACAGGTGGGTCTCCCCTGTGCTGCTGGGAGCATCCCAACCTGGCCGGGCTAGCAGCTAGGGGTCCCTGGCTGGGGCCCTCCCAGCAGCACAGGGAAGATCTGTTTTCATGAGGAAGGGCCAATTTCACAGTCTGTGATGCATTTTTCACTGCCAGGAAATTGGTACGCCCTATGGATAGTTCTCTGAAGACATCTGCTGAATGTGCAGTGGCAGTCAAAAAAGCTAACAGAATGTTAGGAACCATTAGGAAACGGATAGATAAGACAGGAAATATAATGCCACTATATAAATCCATGGTGCTCCCACACCTTGGATAGTGGGTGCAGTTCTGGTTGCCCCATCTCAAGAAAGATGTATTAGAAATGAAAAAGGTACAGAGAAGGGCAACAAAAACGATTAAGGGTATGGAACAGCTTCAATATGAGGAGAAATTAAAAAGACTTGGACTGTTCAGTTTGGAAAAGAAATGACTAAGCGGGGATATGATACGTCTATAAGATTATGAATGCTGTGGAGAAAGTGAATAAGGAAATGTTATTTACTCCTTTACATAACACAAGAACCAGGGATCACCAAATGAAATTAATAAGCATCAGGTTTAAAACAAACTTAAGGAAGTACTTTTTCACTCAACATACAGTCAACCTGTGGAACTGATTGCCAGGAGATGTTGTGAAGGCCAAAAGTATAACTGGGTTCAAAATTAATTAAATAAGTTAATGGAGGCTAGGTCCATCAAGGGCTATTAGCCAAGATGGTAAGGGATGTAACTCCATGATCAGGCTATCCCTAAGCCCCTGACTTCTAGATGCTGGGACTGGACACAGCAGATGGATAACTTGATGGTTGCCCTGTTCTGTTCATTCCTTTCGAAGCATTTGGCATTGGCCACTGTCAGAAGACAGGATACTGGGGTAGGTGGACTATTAGTCTGACTCAGTATGGCCAGTCTTATGCTTTTACGAAAAGTTTGAAAAATATTCAATTTAGAAACAATTTTGCCAATGTTGTCTATTTAGTCCCTTATTTTATATTACCAGTTCATTCTTTATTTTCATCTGTTCCGTTGCTTGTTCCTCAATTGATGTCAGAATCCTCTGTTAAGCACTTGTCCAAAACTTACTCAATTTAATGGAAGTTTTTCCATTAAATTCAATGAGTTTTGAAATAGGCGCTCTGTGACAAAACAATAATCTCTTCGACTGACTATGAAGTCACAAAATGAGGAAGCAGCTGATGAACTTTTAAGAAATATTGAGTACATATCATGAAAATATGCCTACTGCTTTAAAAAAAAAGTGAAGAAAAATAAGGCAAAGTATGGCAAATGGTTTGAAACATTTTATTTACAAACATTTCAGTGGCCTGTAGTAACTGAGGAAATGAAACCTTGTTTTAATATTTCTAATTTAAAATTTGGAGGTATCAAAAATCCTGCAGAAGTAGTGCTAGGAAACAGCATAAATCTACATATGTTTCATTAAGATTGTGGCAGAATCTTCTTGTGCTAAATGCCCCCAAACGCATACTTTTTGAGAGACAATTTGAGATTCTTTCAGATTATTTACTATAAATCTGTCATATAGCTGGAGCTATAGTAATTATAGATAAACAATATCTATCAGGAAATTAAGTCCATACCCCTACCCATATAAAATTATTCCCTACAGTACATTTTTAAATGCTTTAAAGGATTCACTTGATGAGGCTTCTATCATTTCCTGTTGTGGAACACCCCTCTCTAAAACAAAAACAAACAAACAAAAAACCTCTCTCACCCTCAGACCTCTGATTAATATGAAAAGCAGCTGACCAACAGTTGCTGAAGAATCCAGTGTCTTTGATTTCAACTTTCTTTGTCACATTATTTCTTTTCTGTTGTAGCACCTGCTATGAAAAAGGAATTCAAATATACGTGGAGAGTATGTGCTTTACCAACGTCACCTGTTTGTGTGGTTGTGTTTGTCTGTATGGTCTTCATGTAAGAATATGCTAATTCTGGTTCTTTTTTCTATGGGGTTAGCATCTGACCAATCTGTGGGGTGGTTGTGGTATGACCTACTGGAGGTGCCATGTTTGTAATCACTGAAGTATAAAGCGGAAAGAAGGGAGGGAAAAAAGAAGGGCTGAACAATGATTAGGGGATTTTGTGTGTGTGTAATTTAAAAGGTCAAATCCACGTTGACAACAAGACAAAAGATATTCAGTCCCAACTGGACCGAGGAGAAGAAGTAAAAGGTGGGCTACTCACCTATCTTCTGATGAATAAAGAGCTAACGGTGGAAGAGATCTACGCCAATATGACTGAAATGCTTCTGGCAGGAGTGGACACAGTAAGCTTGTTACTATATCATTTTCCTTTTCAACAGTTTGATTGCTGTATAAATCCACTCGATTTGCATCTGAACATCAGTGCTGTGTAAGGATTTTTGTGCATCATAAATTGCATGTATGAATCACAGAATTATAGTGATGATAGAAAATGCTTACTAGTTCATGTAGTCCATCCATGGAAACCAAAACATATTCTCTACCATGCAATTTAATTTTGAACTTGGTAGCACCATTTCCTATGGGACACTATTCTGCAGTCTAATAGAAATAGCTGTAATTGTTAGTTTTTTAATTTTCCTTTTCTAGTTTGGGTATGGAATAAATATTGTCTCTTTAGAAAGACTGCAGTAAGCAAAACTATTGAGGGGTCTATTAAAAAAGAATAGGGCAGTAACTGGCTTGTAGAACTTGATAATGGATTTTGATATATGTACAATTAATCATTGAGAGACATTATAGGTCAGATACATGGCCTCTGTTAAAGTCCCTTTGTGGCACTACACTGATACAAAGGGATCTTAGACCACCCATAAAGGGGATGATGTGGAGTCACTTGCATGAGGAAGGTTGATCTCTGTGCCATCTTTCTGCCAGCCCTCCTGGTTCAGGTGACATGACAGGGTCTGGTGGGAGCATTCCAAGGCAGGGAGAGGGCGTGATGGATGGGGGAGAGGCTAGCATATGAGGCACATATTGCCTAAGGCACCATTCTAGACCAGTGGTTCTCAACCTTTCCGGACTACTGTACCCCTTTTCAGGAGTCTGATTTGTCTTGTATCCAAGTTTCACCTCACTTAAAAACTACTTGTTTACAAAATAAGATACAAAAATTCAGGTGTGTCACTGAATTACTGAAAAAATAGTTTACTTTCTAATTTTTACTATATAATTTTAAAATAAATTGATTGGAATATAAATATTGTACTTACATTTCAGTGTATAGTATATAGAGCAATATAAACAAGGCATTGTATGAAATTTTAATTTGTACTGATTTTGGTAGTGCTTTTTAATGTAGCCTGTTGTAAAACTAGGTGAATATCTAGATGAGTTGATGTACCCCCTGGAAGACCTTTTTGTACCCCCAGGGTTACATGTACCCTTGGTTGAGAACCACTCTTCTAGACAGTCCAAGGCCCGGTCTACACTTACCTTTGCAATTCGGCGGCAGTCGATGGGAGATACGCAAGTGACGTAAATCACTTGCGTATCTCCTGTTGACTTTGCAACATCTCCTCTGTGCGCCGTCCACACTGCACTGCGTCGAAGGGAACAGCGTTCCCTTCGACACAGCGCTACGTCATTTACCAAGGTGGCTTTCCTGCGTCGCTTGCTGGATCGATCTGACGGCAGCGAATTTGCCGCCATCAGTGTAGACCCAGCCACAGTAAGAACAACCCAATGGATGAGAGATTAGGACATCACAAAGGTGGTTTTAGAGGCACCTTTGCCTACCCCTATCCCACAGCCTGCTCTCAACACAGCTGAAAATTGCACCTGAGGATTGGGTTCATCCACTGAGATATAAATGAGTTGTGTGCTAGAGATTGTAATTAAATAAGCTTTTTGCTTGAAAGCCTAGAAGGATTTGATGAAGATATACAACTCCATACAAGCTTTTTGCCAGTAATCTTGAAATAAAAAGCCAGTTAATTTGCTGCTAACTGGATTCAGTTTTATCTGGGTGTGAGAGCAGTCTGGAAGGATTCAGAATGGTTGGAGAAAAAAGAAATTTTATGACCCCCAAAATAAAAAGCATATGTAAGGCTTATTTCTGTACTGAGAATTACCCAATTGATTAAGTTTTGCAGAGACTTGTGAATTTGGTGAGCTTTTTGTTTTTTTAAAAATAAAGCAGAATTTATTCCTCCCATTAGTTTTCCAGCCCTTCAAAGCCCTAATTTTCCATTTTTAGGCTGAGGGAGTTTCCATTAAATCAAAAGGTTAATGTTCATGACAACAGAGTCTGTGTTCGCATTTAATACAGCTTTCTCTGCTGGCAATGATCATTTTATGAGAAACCAGTGCTTCTGGCTTCCCCACTTCTGGTACATGACGGAAGTGGAGGGAGCCCTGTTTCCCCACTGCTGGCATTTCAGGTTTTGTTACGCCATGGAAACTGAAAGAGCTCAAAAGGAGTATTAAAGACTTTGAATAAATGTGTAAAGCTTTTATTTGGCTTCCAAGCATTTTGGCTGTGGTAGCTCAGAGCCGGTTTTGAAGAGGATGTGAAGGAGCTGGGAACCTGAGAGGAGAGACAGTTTATATCACAATAACTGTGTGTAGTTTGGCACAGCCATCAGCCTCTTCAGAGAAGAGCAACCCAGAACTGAGCACTGGTAAAAAACAATTACTCTGGATGTTATGCGCACAAGCAGGGGCACCGTTTCAGATTTTGGGGAGCAACTTTAACCATGATTCCAGGAGCTACTTAGGTACCTGAAAACTCTAGCTTTTTTGCAGATAATAATTTAGAATTAACTGACAGAAGCACTGTATTTAATTCCTATAAAAGAAAGGAAATTAAATAAATATTAGACCCACTCAGCTCTAATACGAACATGTTCTGACATCTTGTGGCAAGTCACTTAAGGGGACCACTTGCTAGGTACAAAATATTCTTACTTTGTTACTAACCCTTGAATACAGCAATTAAAACAATTGTGGAAAAATCTAGATTATTTTCTGTCATTTAGGCTACTTACTTTTTGCAGTTTACCAGGCTTGGAATAGATCATTTAACTTTTGGAGACATCCTACTGGGGCAAGGTCCTGTGAGTTTATACTGCACCTGCATGGGGATCTCTGGGCGTTACCCCACTATAAATAATAGACTAGAAATTACTTTAAACAGGAGTGAAACTGACACTTTCAAGTCACTTTCACTTCTGTTTAAAGGCTAGTTACTTTCCAGAAGGCTCTTAAACACAACAGTACAATGACTGAGTTGCAGTTCTCACAGGAGAATATTTAAAACCAAACACGAAGAAAATGCCCCATTTTAAAGTTGAGAAAAAATTGAGTTTTATTTATTATTTAGAGTTTGTATATGTTTTTTTTTTTAAAGTACCATTCTATGTTTGGACACTGTGCCTCAGTTCCCATTGCTGTAAAATGGGAATAACAACACTTGCCTGCCTGCCACATGGAATTACAAGGAATAGACTGAGCTCTGTGGGGCAGGAACTGGGCCTTCTTAATGGTTTGTATGGTGCCTAGCACAAAGGGGGACTTTGGGCACTACTGTAACATTACTTAGCTGTTAAGATGACCCCTAGTGGTAGCTGAAGGGGATTTACCTGGTGGGTGGGATGTTGATGGAGCACTGGTTGATCTCTGTGTTGGCCAGCAGTACAGCCTTCATCCCCCACAAGCTCAGCATCTGCTGGCAGAATTTGCAGCACAGCCTGGACGCACACCTGTCCTTGAAGCCGCAGGCGCTAGTGATCGTGATGGCTCTGGACCAGAAGGGGCTGTCCCTGATCTCTTCCCAAGGGTTGGGGAGGGTGGACCATGCCTCTCTGAGAGTAAACGGACACTAAGACCCACTTAGCTGCTCCTAGCCCCCCACCCTTCTTCTTTTCCCCTCCCTCAGGATCCTTGCTCCAGGGACTGTTCCCCCTCAGCAGCTCCTCCCACACTCCCACTCCTCACTGGCCCCTTCCTCAGGGCACAGCCCTATGCCCTCACCTCTCCCTTCCCCTGAAGACTGACTCCCTTTTTCTATCCCACAGGCTCCCTAGGATCCAATGCCACTAGGCTCCCTGTATCCCCCTCTCCTTCCCACTGCCACTATGTGGAACTCTGTGACTCCCGCTGCTTCCCCCACCATGACTGTGGACCCTCTGCCTCTTCCCCCCACCCACCATAGGGTACTCTATGCTCCCCCCTTGCACCCTGACATGTTTGGGGGCAGCATTTTCAAAATTGTGTCCCATTTTTGCAAACAATCGGAAAAGGTCCCTGTCATTTGAAATTTGCTCTCTGATTCAGATTTTGTAGTTATACCAATAGAAGTATTTCTATAAAATATTTTTTACCAGTGCACTGTTGGCAACCCAAAACTTCCAACATTGTGCTAGTGCTTAGTTATGGCTTTTGTATTACAGACACCATTTTGTTTTAGCTTACTTTTCCTGTTGCTGTTTGATCTTTCACCGGTAGAAATATGGAGGAGGTTTGTTTTGGTGTGTTTTTCCAGGTGGAAAAGGGCTGGAGTAGAGGATGATGTGGCCTGATTCCATACCCTGAAGCCCAGATGTTACTCATAGTCTTTTTGTTTTATAACTGTGTGTGTATATATAGTGAATCCTCAGTTGAAAACTGCTTGTTTTTCCTGGCATTGAATTAAATATTTGTAGCTACTTTCATTATTTGTTTGTTTTTCTTGATGATGTTGGCTGTTTCTTTCTTAGACTTCTTTCACTTTGTCCTGGGCAACATACTTGTTGGCAAAGCATCCCGAAGTTCAGCAATCTGTGTATGAAGAGATAGTCTATAATCTGGGAAAGGATCAAGTTCCCACTTCAGATGATGTTCCCAAATTGCCAATGATTAGAGCCCTGCTCAAAGAAACCCTGAGGTAAGTGAAACTTTTAATTATCAGCTTGTAGTTGTCTGTCAGTTTCTTTCTGGTTATAGTGACTCTTGTGTCCAGGCTAAAATATGTATTCAGTTGCTGATGGCTGCTAATACTTTTGTTCATTGTATCACTAGTGTATTCAGAACAATTTAATATAATACTCAGCAACTATATAGTGCTTTATATTTTCTAAGTGCTGTATAATGTTAAGTAATTAATGCTCACAATGTTCCTGTGAGGTAGATAATTAAGAGCTTAATTGTGGCTTTAAAGCACTTGTCCCTGTGAGGGATTGTGAAACCACACCACCTCAGCAGGAGTTCTGGAGAAACTGTGCCTCAGGGAGCACAGAGGGAGTGTTCCCACTGCTACAATACTTAAGGAGGCCACGGATGCATAGCTTACTTCTCCCTTTTATAGATGGCTAACTGTTAACTAGGAGCAGTCCCCATGTTCATGGAAGTAAAATGACAGCAACTATGCCTGGCTCCTGAGTGAGGGGTTTCTTTCACCCTGCCCCAGACATATTTTTATAGAGGACATCTGTGGTCTGGCGCTAAGTATCATTATCTCTAGTTCACAGATGGAGAAACTGAGGCACAGAGGTTAACTGATCTGCTTAAGGTACCCATTATTTCATTTTTGTTTGCAATGTTGTCGTAACTTGTTGGTCCCAGATTAATAGAGAGAAAAGGTGGGTGAGGTAATATCTTTTATTGGACCAGCTTCTGTTTGTGAAAAAGTCAAGCTTTTGAACTTACGCAGAGCTCTCCTTCAGGTCCAGGAAAAGTACATTAGTCCAATAAAAGATATTACCTCACCCACCTTGTCTCTCATTATTTCACTGGCAGAGCCAGAATTAAAACTATGGAGATACTAGCAACTAGTCTTATACTCAGGCCACTAGACAGACCGGGATGCCCCCCACTCTTTTGGTCCCCAACATAATCCATACTTGCTATAGTTCTCTAAGTGTATGTTAATGTGGTATCTAAGCTGGATCCAACAAACCTTTGTAAACTTTGTTAATTATAGAAGCTGAATCCCTCGTTACTATTTGTCTATAGGTTATTTCCAGTATTGCCAGGAAATGGTAGAGTGACTCAAGAAGACTTGGTTGTTGGAGGATACTTGATACCTAAAGGGGTGAGTTGTGTGTTAGTCTTATGGATGGAGAGGAACAGATTCCAGCCTTACATTTCTATGATTCTATGAATAGAAAGGACTTCGGAGGTCATCTATCCCTGCAGTGCTGAGGCAGGATAAATATAGCTAGATCAATCCTGACAGATGTATGTCTTTTATGTACAAGAAGTCTTCTATTAAGACAGAAATACACTTGTGTGACTTCACAGGATATCACCAAAGATGGGAGCACAGTAAAGAGGAATTTATAATCGTGTTCATTTATGTGAAAAAGATGAATTCTATCATTGACTATATTTTTTACCTGAATCCTAATGTAAATGTGAGTGTTTTCCTTATTTCCTTCTCACCTCTGATGAGTCTTTCAGTTTTGGCTTTACTCTTCATGACCTAGAAACAGAAGGCTGTTGATAAATTTGTACTAGGATGCTATGATTAGGTTTCACAACTACAGCACATGTTTTATTATTTTTGTAAATTAGTGTATCAAACTCATTCTATTGGGAGAGATAAATTTCTGTTTTTAATTATGGTCCATAGCCAAGGCATAAAGTTAGGACTACAAACTACTCTCAGTTCACAGTGGAACTCTCACTGATACCATTTGGAGATTTACACAAAGATCAGGGATAGAATACGCCTTTACAATAACTAAACTTACAAAGCCTGATTCTCTTTTACAGTAAGGCTCTCTTACACTGGCAGAGTCAAAGTGGCCTTATAAATGGATGTAAATGTAATTTGCTCCCACTTTAAAGCCCTTTTTATTGACAGAGAAAGGTAAAAGGGATTGGTGTAAGGGATCAGACTCTCCAGTTCGTAACATTCTTTATTGCATTTATTGTTGCATTCAGCATCTCTCTTGGTAACATGATTGCCATTAGTACTGCCACTATTTCTGATCTCTTTTTTCCTTCCTTCTCCAGTCTCTTTTCTGTTTCTCTCCTTTTCCACTCTGTTGGCCTGAATCCACAAAGGGACTTAGGTATGGAGATGCTCAGCATTCAGTGCCTAACTTTTAAGGCCTGAAAGGTCATTGGAACAACGAGATTCACAAAACTTGGGTTAGGTATCGAGGCTCCCTGCACAATGAATGAGGAGAGAAATAAGTGTCTAAGAAAATGATCCACAAAAATCACACACTAGGCAAGGAGCTGCCTAAGCTTGCCAGTGGGAGATTCTGACAAGAGTGGTATGTCCTAAATCCCGTCCCTTTCATGGAGATAGGCACCTGAGACTGGGCTGCCGGGAGGCACCTATCTCTGCTAGTGATCCATAACCAGGAACCACTCTCCTCCTTAAGTCATTTATTGTGAGAAGGAGTCAGGCATCTGTCTCACTCCTCATAAAACAACGGGAGGAAGAGGAGGTGATAGTAGTGCCTGCCTTATTACCTAGTGGTTAGAGCAGTCACGTGGGATGTGGGAGACCCAGTTTCAATTCCCCCTTCTACCCGATAGGGAGAAAGGAGGTGGGAAAGATTCTCCCCCTTATCAGGAGAGTGCTCTAACTACTGAGTAATGGGATATTCTGATGTGGAGCTCCCTCAATCCCTCCTCTTGAAGCTGTTGCACTTTGGATAAATAGTACAAGTCACTGGGCCAGAGAGAGAATGAGAATATCTTTATAGCCTGGTGTATTAGGCACCCACCTGGCAGGTGGGAGACCATGGTCCAGCCCCACTTTGTGGATCTGGGCCTTTGTGTCTGTCTCCTCCCATCTCCCTCTTATATTTCTCTTCCTGAGGCAATTCCCAGTTCTCTACTTGTAGGTTTCGCTCCCATCATCTTCTCTATCCCATCTGCTCGAAAGTAATCATTGCCCTCGAGGGCGCCCCTGCCCTGAACTCCGGTCCAAGTAATGAAAATAAACACTGTAACTTCTGTTATTGCCCTTTTTTCTCTCACATCTGGGTTCAGTTTGCTGCCTACCTAAATAATCATCAATTAAATAACTAATGCTAACATTTACAATACCATAAATAGATTTTAGTGTTAACAAGACAGTGAGGTTAATGAGGGAGCTAAGAAATCCATGTCTATCAAAGCTATTGTTTCACAATGTCTGCAGACTCAAGAATTGCATTGGTTTACAGTTGCTTCATGTTTGGAAAGTTATTTTCACAATCATGAAGTTAATTTTTTTTTTAAATAAAAGCTTAGATTTTGAACAGAAAAACATAAGAACAGCTATACTGGGTCAAACCAATGGTCCATCTAGACCAGTATCCTGTCTTCTGACAGTGGCTAATGCCACATGCTTCAGAGGGAATGAATAGAACAGGTAATAGGAGAGAAGAATTTGAATATGGCATTTGAGCCACAAAAATACATCACGCTGGGTGCGGGTTTGACTCGTGGAAAGCACTGGTTTAATTTTGATATATGTTTGCAAAACAGATCATAATGGTTCTGAAGGAGTGATGAAACTGCCTGTTGTGTCAACCCTTATGGCTAAATTCTGCTCTTGGGTGCATATATCTGGCTTCTCTTCTTTGCTGTTTTATATTATAAATGGTGATGTATTTTTTCTCCATGCTATCTCCTGTTATGTGATCTCCTAAGGCCAAATTCCACTTTGTTACACTGGTGTAAATTCAGAGTTAATTTGTTGAAGTCAGTACACCAAAGTAATTGAGAACAAAATCTAGTCTCCAGTTTATTTTTTTATAAATGCATATCCTCTTTTCCTTTTATTGTGTTAGGCAATACATATAGAAGAAAAACAGTACATAAAAGAGTTCTTTATATTTTATATTACAATCCCTTATGTATTTTCTGTTTACACAAGCTCATAAGGAATCTTTTATTGAGCCTAAAAGCTTTTGAAGATGATCTAATTTGAGCCAATGAGAAGGAGATCTAATTTTGAGAGTCTTTGTGAATACTCAGATATGTAATTTCTACATTATCTTTTTATCACATCATATTTCATGTTACAGAAATTACAGTTGAATTATCATTACTATTACTGCTACATGTATCAGAATTAACTCAAATTAAAATGTCATTTGTTTTCTCAGACTCAGTTAGCACTCTGTCATTATGCTACATCATATGAGGAAGAGAATTTCCCAGAGGCAAATGAGTTCCGACCTGAGCGGTGGCTGAGGAAAGACAATATGGACAGAGTGGACAACTTTGGTTCCATCCCATTTGGTTATGGCATTCGCAGTTGTATAGGAAAAAGAATTGCAGAACTGGAAATTCATCTTGCATTGATTCAGGTGAGGAATCTGACGGTGTTATAAAGAGATAAAAATATGTTAGTATCAGCTCTTTGCTATGTAAAGCACCTCTAGACACCTCTTTAAGAAAAGCTTTGTTTAAAGAGAGCTGACTATGCCCCAATCCTGCAAAGAGTCTCCTTTTCACTAAGAATACATGTGCATAGAATTAGACATGCCAATAAAAAGCTACATTGCAGAAAGAAATATGGTAAATCCTAGTTGTAGAACAAGCAAAATCCATCCAACATAAGATTACTAAGGAAATACACTACTTTAGTAGAGAAGGATTTTCATAAATCAATTGCAACCTTTAAGGGAAAGGCTTCTTTGGCATATGGTAGAACGGTTCTTTGCTCAGTTATAGGATTTTGATTAAAACGTTGTATTGCAAACAGCTAAGCATTTACCAGAAAGTGAAGTAGGTTTGAAATCCTGAGACAGGCAGACCATCCTAACTGACATTCAAATCAAACATTCACAGTCTCCATGTTTCCCCTGCTCCTTGTATCTTCTTTTTCAGGTTTCTGCATGTATTGTTTTTGCTTGTTTTATATAAATTATTTTGTATCTCTTCCTGAGGTAGAGAAGGTTTTCTTATCAACTCCTAATTTATATAGCCATCTCCAAAAATTCCCCAAAAGATTTGGATCAGATTGATCAATCAAAACACAAGGGTTTGCAATTTTTTTTTCCCCCGCCATGACTTCAGAGTAACAGCTGAGCCACTCGGATGTGCTCAACAGTCAATTGTGTAATACTCTGTAGCACTTCAAAAGAATCACTGTCTCTCCCACGTCCTGGTTCTCACGCTGCTTTATCATGGGCATCAATGCAATGGTCTAATATCAGCAGAATCACTTTGATTGAATGACAGCCTATTGTTATTCCATTCTCTATAGGTTCTTGTATCATGCTAACGTCTGTTATGTTATGTTCTTCCATTCTCTGTTCAGAGATAGAGGCGTGTGCAGCGGAGTATTTTGTTTTGGAATATTTTTCATTATATACACACACTATATATTTGCTAGTGAAGGCAAGGTCGGACGTATGTGCCTTGCACTTAGACAGGAAGGTGGATAATCCTTAGTTCCTGTGGGAGTTCTTTCCACAGTTTTAGGCCAACCTCCGAAAAAGCTCTGTCTCCTGCCCAGACAAGCTTTTCCCTTATTGTAGAAAGTAGTATTGTGCCAGAGGAGCATAGTTGTCAACCATGGTCTTCATCCTGGAGCAATGTTTCATTTTCCCTACAGAGAAATTGTGATAAGCAGGCTCACTGGAACTGACAGCAAAGTTGGTGGCAGTGATGAATTCTAAGGAATATTATAGGTTTTCTGCTTGTAGAATTGTACATTTGTATTTGTAAATTTATAAGCTTTCTAATATCAACATGTGTCTCTTTCCAGCTGCTTCAAAATTTTGAGATCAAAACTTCTCCCAAAACGAAACCAGTCCAGGCCAAAACTCATGGACTTTTGACTCCTGGAGACTCCATCAATGTGAAATTTGCTGACAGGAAGTGAGATGCAAATGATTAGGAAATTTTAGTGTACTCTTCCTGGAAATGGACTTGCATCTGATTGAAATGTGATGATCATTCTCTTGTCCATTGGCTTGTGGGCATTCTCCAAAATGACCAAGTCTTAGATGCTGACCTGCTTCTAGCAATACCCAAGAGATGTTATCCCTCTCATAGAAGATAATTCAACAAGTTCAGATAAAACTGTATGGAAATATAAACTTAAACACTTCCTTTTTGCACTGGGAGTTACCTTTTCTCTGGAGTCACTTTGGATGACAGCAGGAGATGCATTGAAACAACAGTATCAAGTTCAGACACAGCATATTGTCTTGTGATTTTGTTCGACTGCTTAGTCATGAAAGACCAGCATTCCGGTGTATCTATGTGATGATATATACTGTACCGATATATACTCTCTCTATATATGTTAATTGGCAGTTTCTGTTTGTTGTCTTCAATGCCTTTTTTGGAATTCTCCCTCTTTAGTTAGTTTCAAAAGGCATGATATGCATCAAAATAAAATTAATGCAATAGTTTGAAACAATGATATTGTAAAAATATGTGAAAGACCCCGGCACTTTGTTCAGACTCAACATTTAAGATCTGTTTTTAAAAATGTTTTTATAAAATATAAAGTGAATAGGAATAATAATTGCCCTGTTCTGTTAATTGTCTTTAAAGCATCTTGCATTGGCCACTGTCAGAAGACAGGAGACTGAGCTAGATGGACCATTGGTTTGACCTGGTCTGGCTGTTCTTATGTAAATGTGTCTGTAAAATTAAAAGCATATTTTAAAAAAGTAAAACTTTTTTTAAAATATAGATTTAAACACCATGTAGCAGGATTAAGAACCCAAACAATGTTATCGTTATGCTAACACACGAAAAGCAGAAAGTGAAACTAGATTGTTTCACTGTTCCAGTTGAGTAACATGCAAATAGTAAGTAAACAAGATAAATGATGGAAATAAATTAGTTCTTCTTCGAGTGATTGCTCATATGCATTCCACTTAGGTGTGTGCGCGCCCTCGTGCACAGTCTCCGGACAACTTTTTCCCCTAGCAGCCCCTGTAGGGGACGGTCTCGGTGCCCCCCTGGAGTGCCACCCTCATGCTTCGGCTTAAGGCCATCTTGATGGAGTCCTCCTTGCGTCCGGCATCCGAGCTGACTCGGATCCCATCGGCACCGAGTGTCTCGTCGGTGCAGAGTGCTCCGCCAGCACCGCAGGCACCTCGGCACCGGGCGTCTCCAGTGCTGAGAAAGAAGAAGCACCGCCAGCGCATAGAGCGCTCTCCCTCCCCCACACTGCAGGAGCGGTCGGGGTCAAGTCCAGAGGTGCTGCAGCTCAGGGATGAGCCACCAGCACCGGCACTGACGACGGCACTGACATACAGGGAACCTCCGCCGACTCCTGGAAGTGGGGGACCCCCTGTCCAGGACCCTTCTACGCCGGAGGCGTTCGAAGCGGCTCAAGCCTTGCTGGCATTGCCCATGCCTCCGGCCCTCTCTGAGAGAGCCAGGGCCTGTGTCCCGGGGCAAACCCGCGATGGGTGGGTGCGCCCGGCACCAGAGCAACGGCGGCCCACCACCCGACACCGGAGAGTCGAGATGGATAGCTCCTCTCCCTCCTCCTCGTCAGACGAGTCATCTCGGCACCGGTCTCGTTCATTGAGACGGCGCAGCTCCGAGTCTTCGTCGCCTGCTGCTTGCTCTCAGTGCTCCAGCTCGGCACCGTTCACCGGCACCGGGGAAGAGGCGACGCAAGTCTTCCATCCCGTGGCACCGGTCCTCTTCTTCATCGGCGTCGCCCAAGCGTTGGCACCACAGATGGCACCGCAGCTTCTCGGGATCGTCCGACAGCGGGTCCCGAAGCGGCTCTTCCTGGCGACACCGCCAGCACTGTTTCCCCGGCTTGGGCTCCCGGACCCAACACCGGGAAGAGGCACAGCCACCGGCACCGGCACCGATTTGGCCCCAGCCCCCGTGGCAATGGCCATACTGGGGGCCGTGGGGAGCCCAGTTGGGGCAGGGAATTATGTCGGCCCCTGCCTCTGTGACCCTAAGTAGCTCCCCAGCAGGCACCTTCGGTGCAGGAGAGGGACCACTCCTCGGAAGGGGAGTTGGACCCTGGGGAAGGCCCCTCTACAGGACCCTGCCACCTGTCCTCTT
>ML675620.1:70044269-70072092 GCA_007922155.1 Mesoclemmys tuberculata | reverse complement strand
TAACATTAATACACTTTGTATTGAATAAGTTATGATAAAATGATACAGAATTATCAAACTACTTGCTTTGAAATATAAAGGCATAAAAAGGGTCACAAAGACATTTTATTCTATTGTGTATTGCCTGGCACGGTAGGCTAAAGGGAAAATCCAGTCTGTTGGGTCCAAACTGTTTATTTTGCCTGAACTTTGGGGAGATCTGTGGAGGAAGGAAAGTATTGTCTGATATTGGTCCTTGTAGTGAGAGGGTTTGGCCTCCCTCTGAGATGGGTAGGGGGGACACCCTACCCACCCCTGATGGGCGGAGTCAGAACAGCCACGCCCACCGGACGGGCAGTATAAATGGAGAGCGCAACAAACCACAGGACATCTCTCTGCCACTGCCAGAGGTGCCTGCTGCCAGAGACTCCCGGGGAGCTGCCGGAGCTGCCACTAGCCGTCGACCCCGAGGAGACCAACGACGACCCCGAAGGCCAGGTACCCTATGGTGAGGTGGTGGGTAATAGCCCAGGGAAAGTAGATGATAGGCCGTGTTGTAGCCTGGTACTTTGGTCATCGTGCTTCAGAGGGGACCGTGCTGACCCTGTGCTGGAACGTCTGCCATTCTCAGGGACCTGGGTTGGGACTTGGTGGAGTTGGGTGGGCCCGCGTCCCCCTCTCCTCTGCTGCCCCTCCATGGGCTCGGTAGCACCCCACAACAGCCTAGGATGCCTGCTCAATCACCTTTGCCCAGCCCTGCCTGAGGGCCCGGGCCAGAGACCACTTATTTGCCCAGCCCTGCCCTGACTGTCGGCTAGGGCTTGGAGACCGCTAATTCCCCTGTTTTCGAGCCTGTCTCTTCAGCTGCTACAGCAAGGGCATGTGGCCTTCCTCCCAGATGGACAGGAGGAGTGGCTCTGACCCCTTACGGTCCCACAAGACTGTGAACCTACAGTGGGGGCATTCCATGAAACTTACTCCAGCCTACTATCTGGTGTACACCTCATGGCCCTGCCCCTCATCTCATCCAGGGCAGGAAAGGATTGGAGGAAAGGGCCAGAAGGATCTCAGGTCCTGGATGTGCCCATCCTCTGAACTGCTCTTGCTTCTGTGTCAAACTCATCCCATGCATGGCCAGAGAAGGAGTCCCCACAGGATTGGGTTCTGCGCAGTGCAGAGGATGTGCCCCCACCCTCCCGCCCGCAAGGCACTTAACAGACCCTGCATTCCTCGTGCCCTGGAACTGCATTGATTCCACTGATGGGAATCAGCCCTCTGTACGCATGGAATTAAAGGTACGCAGGAGGCTTTTTCATTGCCTTCTGAAGCAGCAGGTATTAGTAGACAAACTTTTTCAGTTTTACTTTTTAATTGGGGTAAATAATAGATCAGCGTGATTTCAGGTGTAACACCCAACTTTTGTTTTAAAAACCAAAACAAGGGATTTTTGAGAGTTAGATTCCTTAATGTATTGAGCTGACATTGATCATCAGTTGAAAACTCACTGAAGGAGCACGTAGTACTTACTTACAGCTCATGGGCTCCTCTAACCCGAATGATGTGTTTATCTAGTTCTACACACAGCTTCAGATTATAAAATTTCAGTTCTTTTTTTTAAAAAGTACATTCTTAACCCTCAAAGCTTTAAAGAAAACCGTTCAAAGATAACCCAACTAGTGCTCAGATAATCTAAGACAACAGCTCTGACCAGCAGTAATTTCAATGGGATATAGTCTTTTAAGACTAACAATAACCTAAGGACTAGAATTTCTAATAGTTTAGGTATGTAAATATACACTTTATTTGCACTTGCATTTACCACTGTTATGTACAAATATCATGTAACTGCATGTTCTTCCCTTTGGGCAGAAACAGAAACAGTTGTAAATTACCTTTTATAATTTTTCCCTCTGAGTGATATTGAATGCAATGTAAATTTACTGCCAAATAGCCATATTTTTGGAAGTGTTAAATAATTGTGCCACAAGTTTTGGGTGCCCAACTTTTGATACATCTTATGCTTGGTTTTCTCAGGTATTTAGGATCCGCATCCTACCAGGGAAGCTTACAGTAGGAATAGAAATGAGATTTTACTGGATTTAATCCTGAAAATATTGGACTATATTCCCTACTGCTTTTCACCTTGTGTAGTCATTTATTTCTATGCAAAGAGGATGTAAAATACTACAAAATTAGAATGGTACCATTTTACAGTCTCTGATCAGGTGTAAATGTTGATGCAAGACTAGATAATCAGTCCAGCTTTCCCTAGGTATTGTTTAGTGAAAGAGCCAGGATATTAGAATTGATGGCCTGCTTTCTGAATATAGAAATCTATGTCCTATAGATTGCATATAATGAAGCAAGGTATTCTTATGGCTTGCTGGAAACTGTGTGAAAGAAACTTTTTAGGAGACTGGTGCAAAGTAGAGCGTACTTGAATGCAAACTGTAGGCCTCAGATTTAGTTTCAACTGCTCCAGGCTCAACAACACTAAAGTCAATAAATAAATTTAGTGGAAACCATAACTATAATAGTGTAATGCTACATCCATACACAGAAAAGGAGGTTTGTACAGGTGTTAAATCTGATGCAGTAACCGTCTCTTATCTTTTTTTCCCCATGGATAGTATTCATTAATCAAACAACAATGATAAGCAGCCTTAGAAGTTTGCATGTGAGTGTGTAAGTATAGATTAATTTGTTTGGTGTATTAGTTATGTTCCTTTTGGATGTCTTTGTGGACTGACTCATTCATGGTGTTTCAATGGGTGGTGCTTTTATCTCAGTGGTGCCCATCTCCTTTATGGGACCCTTGAGGTAGGAAACGTTATCATCCCCATTTATAGATGGGAAACTGAGGTATAGAGGCTAAGTGTCTTGCCCCAGGTCAAACACGAAGTCTGTGGCAGACTAGGCAATTGAACCTGGGTTTCCCCTGTCTCAGGCCAGTGCCCCAACCACTGGACCATTGTTCCGCCCCTTCTTTTTGGTTAAAAAAGAAATGCAAGTGTTGTGTGGGTTTTTTTTTTAATAGATTGCTTCTGAGAACTTCCTCAACTGTCCAAAATGTAATTAACTTCAGAAAGAATAGCATAGGTTATTTTTCTGTAATCTCTGAGGAATACCATTGTATGGTCTTGTAATACCACTAGATGGTGCTGCCCTCACAATATTCTGTCGCTCAATTAGTACAGGACATTTTTAAGAAGAAAAATATTATATAAAATAAACCAAAACGAGCAGTTTACAGTTTTACACTGTTTTCCTTTCTTTAGCCAGATCTAGACTGCTGTACTTCAGATGAGGTCAGTTCTTTAACTTACAACATTTCTATGATATTTGTTTGACAAAGACTTTAAGGAACTTATTTTCATATATCAGGCCAACATGCATTTTTGTGTGTGCAACCATTGGCCACCTTTGCACATGTACTTCTCCATATGTTTGCTCAAAATGGGGATTTGCACAGATACACACAGAACTATGCATGCAAAACAAGCACACAATTGTATGCACAAAGTTGTGTGTGGGCAGGGCTGAAAAGAGGGGATGAGAGAATTGTTCCAGGCCCAAACCAGTGGCACCCCTCCAACATTTGTAACATCTGAATAAATTTAAAAAAAAATGAGAGGAGGGGCCCAGCAAATATTATGCACCGGGTCTTCAAATTTTTCTCATCAGGCCTGTGTGGAGAAAATTGGGTCCTCAGAACCTTACATACATTTTGATCCAGTTTATCATTATTAGCATTAATTATTAAGCTCCAGCAGTGTGCATAGTGCTGTACAAAATGTAAAATAAAAGCAGTTCCTGCCTTGACACAGAGAAGACCGGAATTGTTGGGAAGATGGGAAAAGGAGCAAGTTGGAAGGAAGTCTTCGTTTGTTTGCTTGGTTCTAGCTTTGTTATTGACTCACTTGCAAGTGTTGCAGAAAAGTGTCTTTCGGAATTGGTTATGGAGGCTGATCTGACAGGCGTGGCAGTGTTTGTCTGAAACACCCTTACCTCCTATCAAGTATTGATCCAGTTGGGAAACAGTTAAATGAGATCTGCTGATCCATAGAGGTAGCTTTGGCTAAAAAGGAGATTGGAGCTGTTGATTTGGGGAGAGCGGATTTAGGGAATGAATTTAGCAATCCTGAGGGAGGAGCTGTTGTAGCAATCAATGCTAGAAAATCAAACCAAATAAGGTTTTGTTTTACCTTTTTGCTTGTTGAACTTAGTGAAATGCTGATTTAGGCTCTAAGTGAGCAGATAGTGCATGCTGAATCATTTCACAAAGAGAAACTAGAAATGAAGGAAATCAGTGAAAATATGAATGATTTTCTGACAGGCAGAAATTCCTGCCTGAGCTGTGAAATTGTCCAACTTTGGTCAAATTTGCCATGTATGCAAGGAAAACCAATATTTTTCCAAGGTAAGTCATACAGTAAAAGCCAAGAGTGTCCATGTATTTAGAGAACAGCAAGATGGTGACACACATCTCCTTCGAAGATGCAGTGACTGGAAAGCAAATTTCTTCTTTTGGAAAATGCAATTAACATTAATGGCAGAGGTGTAACCTTTAAACTGAAATACAAGGTAGTTTTGTATCAAGGAACATGTTTAGTACTGTAGCTAAAAAAAAAAGGAAATGCAAAGCTTCTTTCATATTCAAGAGATAAAATACCAATACAGGGATAAGTAACTGTTACAGCTATAAAAACAATCCAAGTTCACTTACTAAATTTCCAATAGTAAATGCTGATGTTCCACCACTATTAGAATTAAAAACTTGCATAGGCATGAAATCACTCTTTTTTAAAAGTACCCACCGTAAATGCCACATAATTGTGTACAAAAAACATAGGCAGCTTAGTAAAAGAATTCTCAGATGTCTTCTAGAGCCTCGAACGTCTGAAAGGTAAATCATACATTAAGATAGACAGTCCAGAACTACGGATTTATACACAGAGAAAAGTTCTATTTATCCTAAGCAGATAAATTTAAAAACTGAACTTGATCATGTGGAAAAGCTGGGAGTTATTGAAAAGATAGAACACCAATGTAGTACATTAGTTTTCTGGTGTTATGGAGTGCTGTAGTTGTAGTGGATGATGTTTCAATATGGGATAGAAATCTGAGGCCTGGACTCAGGAAAACATCCCAATTAGACTCATAGACTCATAGGTCAGAAGGGACCAATATGATCATCTAGTCTGACCTCCTGCACAAGGCAGGCCACAAAACCCTACCCATACACATTTATAACAACCCCTAACCCATGACTGAGTTATTGAAATCCTCAAAAGTGAGATTTGAAGACCTCAAGCTGCAGGGAATCCATCAGCAAGCGACCCATGCCCCATGCTACGGAGGAAGGCGAAAAACCTCCGGGGCCTCTGCCAATCTGCCCCGGAGGAAAATTCCTTCCCGACCCCAAATATGGCGATCAGCTAAACCCCGAGCATGTGGGCAAGACTCACCAGCCAACACCCAAAAAGGAATTCTCTGCAGTAACTCAGTTCCCATCCCATCCAACATTCCCACAGACCATTGAGCAGACTTATCTGCCGATAATCCAAATCAATTGCTCAAATTAAACTATCCCATCATAACATCCCCTCCATATACTTATCAAGCTTAGTCTTAAAGCCAGATAAGTCATTTGCCCCCACTACTTCCCTCGGAAGGCTGTTCCAGAGCTTCACTCCCCTAATGGTTAGAAACCTTCGTTTAATTTCAAGTCTAAATTTCCTAATATCCAATTTGTACCCATTCGTCCTCGTACCTATATTAGTACTAAACTTAAACAATTCCTCTCCCTCCCTAACGTTAATCCCCCTGATATATTTATATAGAGCAAGCATATCCCCCCGGAACCTTCTTTTGGCCAGGCTAAACAAGCCAAATTCTTTGACAATTCAAAAACTGCTTAATTGCTTTCCTTAATCAAGGCCGAAAGGAGCACAATGAACAACTTCAGACATGTCTTTGTTACCAAGTAGCATCCTCTCAGCATTTGGCTGTCAGTAATCGGTTTAGCTGAATCAGTGCTGACCATGACTTAGCTGTAAGTGTTTGCAAACAGCAGTGTCACTGAAGCAAATCAGTTTTACGCATAGGTGGTACGTGCCTTGAATTTGGGGAGGCAGGCTCCACCTGTGGCCCCGCCCCTGCTCTGCTTCCTTCCCTGAGGCCACACCCCTGCTACACTCCCGCCCTGCCCCATGCTCCACTCCCACTCGGCTTTCTCCCATGAGAACCCTGCCCCTGCTGCTCACTCCTTTGGGCTTCAGCAAAGACACAGAAGGCCAGATCCTCATTTTAAAGCTATGTTGATTTACACTAGCTGAGGATCTGAACAAAGGATCCTGCTTTTTTACGGGTAATGGAGGCTGGAAGAGAAAAATTACTACTTTTCTCCACAGGGAAACTTTGCATAACTCTAAATACCACTAAGATTAGTAAATAGATGTAGGGGCTGTTGTAATTTAGCTTTATCAAGTCATGTTCAGGGCAACTTTCCACTCCATATGATGTACAAACCAAAGTCACCTCATCTCTTTGCTGAATTTGTGGGGTCCTAGTCCATGACCAGGGCTCCTAGGTGTTACGGTAATACAAATAATAGATAATTTGTTCACATCCATTTTTTAAATATTTGAAAATATTTTAGAAGCCCGTGGAATTAAGCACGAGAATGAAACTTGCGTGCCATATATTCTGTGGATGGGATAATCAAATAACCCTGAAGAAACAGTACATAAGTGACCGAGTCAGTCCTCATACTCCCGCAAAAAGGCTTCTGTATAGAATAGGGGTATGTAATTTCAGTAGGTACCAACTTTGTGACCTCTAGAATTGTCATTTCACTATGGAGCTATGAATAGAGGAAGTCTATATATTGGCAGGGTTTGTAGCTGACTCCTACCTATGTGTATCTCTTGCTAGAGTTAAAAACTCCATAGGCAGAGGATCCACTTTCAGATGCACTCTGAGCCAATAGAAATAATACCCATCCTGTGGGTCTTTTATTGCTTTTTGAACAATGTAATCTTAGGGATCAAATTCAGTGGGGTGGGCGAGCAGAAGACCGAAAGGGAATTTGGGGTTGGTCTCTTTGCTAAACATTTATTACTTAAGCCCCAGTGAAGGGGAATTTTATTGGCATGCCCAAAAGTGACCACGCATTTGTGACCTCAGACCTGTCAGCATCCTGCGGCATATCTACAGCCTGAGAATAGTTCCATGCAAGATCATTCCCATCCAGGCAGTTTGGTTTCTCCTCCTGCCATAGAGCAGACGAATGTTTCACAGGCCCAGAAGTTCTGCTCTCTTGTTATACCTGCTGCTTGTGTTTATATTTTGTTACCAGTAATCTAGAACCTGAAACGAGTGGAGATAATGTAGTGTCTTACGTTTTCATATTCGGATCTGGGTGTACGGTCCACTGCCAGCAGAGTGACTGTATTAAAGTTACAGGCAGAAGGTCCAATCCTGCTCAGTGGGAGGCTCTCCACTTACTCAGTGAGAGAAGGATCAGATCTAAAGTGGGATGTTTTGAACTCTCAGAATCAGTCACTACTGGAGAACCTTGCCTTACAAATCTCTAAATCCAGAATTCCAAAAAATCAGACCGATGATAATCTGAATTTGGCTGGTTTTTTTTTTAATGTTAAATGCAGAGCTCTCAGAATGCGTCATTCAGAATTTCTCCACAGCCTCACAATAATACTTTGTTCTAAGAGGCATTTGCAAAAAGACTGGCCGTGTAAGATGTGAAAATCCTACAGAGCGTATAAAAGGAACTCCATGTTTGTGGTTTTGCTTTTTTTTTTTAGCCACGGAATGACATTTTTTCAGACACTTGTCCTAGATAAAAATATTTGCAATCTCTCTTCTGCTTTTCCCATCTTCTGAAAACACAGCTGAGTTATTTATATATGTTCGAGAGATTTCCTGCCTATCAGAAGGTGGGGAAAAAAGAAGCAACAGCTAGAAACGCACCCTTAGCTTGTTATCATGCAGGTTCCTCCATTTTGCATCAGATGGTGGCACAGAAATAAAATATCAAATACCCTTCCCTCTTGGAATTTTATATTCCTTTGTTTGATCTTTCTTGGTGATGGTCATTTGGGCTACAGTGCAAGGAAATTGTACAGCTTTGTTCCCTTCTCGAAGCTGGTCTGTATAACAGATTTGAGTTTCCAGTTGTTTCCACCTAATAGATGTGCTCCTTTCAGCTCAAGCATTAGTTTCTCAAGCTTTTGCACAGATATTCCCAAGTTCCAATCACACCCTCAACCCAACTGAGTTCAGATCCACATATGTGGAACATCTCTGTGTGTATGAGACATGATACTGCCTGTTCATTTGGTGGAGGTATATCTTGGACCTTCTGCCGCTGAACAGCTCCTTTGTTAACTTTGGCAACCTTTAATCAGTATATCAGGCAGAAACTGTGGCTTCTTCCCAAGCTGCTCTCAGTGCTTCACTGTAGAACAGATTCTCTAGGCAGTTGTAGCGATCCTTTCCAGAACTAAGCAAACAACAGATTTTTCAGTCCACTAGCAATTAAAAATTAACGTTTTGGGTCAAACCAAAAATAAATATTTAGAAAATTTTCAGCAGTTGAGAGGGGGAAAAAAATCATTCAACATTTCAAAAATGTTTTGTTTTCCAATTTTTAAAAATAATAAATAAATAAAAGAATAAAATTAAAGAACAAAAAGTCATCTTGAACTGAAAAAACCAAACGGTTTTGTGTTGAAAACGCCGAAACAACAATACCCCCCCCCAAATCAACAATTCAGCAAAAATCAACATGAATTTCTGAAACTAATCTGTGTTGCCAAATCTGCATTTTTTTTGCTGGAAAAAAAGTTTTGATCAAAAAACTTTGCCTGCCTCTAATCCTCTCCTCCTTAACTTGTGGGCCTGGTTATGTAAGGGTCACGAAGATTCTTCATCAATCACTCATCCTTGTGAGGGAATAGAAATGAACACAAGGCATTTAGGTGTTAATACTGCCCAGGTACTTCTGGCAGTGGAACAAACCATGGTGCCTCTGCTGCACAAGTGGTAGAGATGGTGCAAAGCGGGTTTGCAAGCCCTGCTGAGCACAGAGACTCCGCAGATTGCTGGACCCCGAATAGCTGCATGCAAGGCACTAGTGGTGGTGAGGTGGGGACGAGTCTAGAGTCTCAGGTCCTTCCTCAAGCAGACGCGGGGGAAGCTCCTTGTGCCACTGAGACTATTCCCTCTCCATGGCCTCGGGGGAAGGATTTCTCCCCTATCTCTTTTCTTTGCAGGTTTTCAGTTTCAGTATCACCAGTCCCAACCATTGGGAAATCCTGAGTCAGATCCTGAAAAATCCACGAGATTGGCCCAAAACCCAAGAGATTTTTTTTTAAATACTTTTTTTCTCTTTTCTCATTTTTGAGCCTTTAGGATTAATACTGTGAAGGGAATCGCCCCAATTTCATGGCTAGACGCTGGCTTTTTGACAGAAATGAAAGCCAAGTTTTTTCTCGTATTCACGTGATTTAAAGCTGGAGCTTTAAGAAAACACCAGTTCCTGCAAGATTTACATTCAAGTTGTGAAACTGGACAACACTGAATATTTCTCCCTTGACGCTTGGACTAGAAAAAAAAGAAGGTACAACAAGAGCAGCATGCTTGTTATCTTTAGGGTGACCTGTTAAGAACAGGCTTTGTTTAGATAAAATACCTTTCATTGCTTTGCTCTGAAACTCGTTTCAGTTAAGTGGAACACAGCGATGAAGCGGAAATCCATCCTGAAGAAATGTATTCATCACAGTGTGCTGATGACCCTGATGTCTGTTTACATGAGGCCATGAAGAATTAAACAGTGAAGTGTGTCTAAGACTCTGTAAATATTATCTATTAGCCTTGGCAGGGATAAATCAAGACGTAAAAGCATTTGATACAGTGGTAGACAACGTCAGCTCTTTCTTGTGTGTGAATAGGAATGCTTCAGTGTCCGTACAGAGTTAGTTAGTATTCTAGAGTCTGGACTACACTACAGGGTTAGGTCAACATAAGGCAATTAAGTCTGTAAGTGTCTACACTACAAAGGTGCTCTCGCTGATTTAAGTCTCCTACTACATCGACTTAATAACTCCATATCTGTGAGAGGCAGAGCACTTAGGTTGATATAGTTAGGGAGAGGCAATCTCTGTATAGACACCACGTTACTTTCATTAGCCTATTGGCTGTCGTAGAGGAGGGCTCCAGCTGTCAGTGCCCCACTTCAGTGGTGGAAGTGCTCCTGGTGAGGACACACCCTGCTGACAGAAAAAGAATAATGGGCACATGAACCACCGCTTTCATTAATGTGGTGGCTGTACATTGATTTAAGTCGACTTAATTTTGTAATGTAGACAAGGCCTGGCTTATAATCAGCTAAATCTGTATAGTACACCAATCTTAGAGTGTCATATAAAACACTTGATTAGGAGAGAAGGTATGTAGTTTTAGTGAAACTAAACCCCAAAAGACTAACATTTTCTGATAAGATATATACAATTCGACAAGAGTCACTTCAGACAGCAATGACTTTGCCAAGGTCTGAGTCATAACAGGACAGAGAAGATAAGTAATTTTAAGAACAGACCCTGGTCATCTAACCCAGTTTGCTGCCTTTGGTTTATCTTAATCCCAAATTTCTACTTTTATCATGCCACCTTGAGTCCCTACATTTTCTATTATAGAACTCCTGCAGTGACTTGATGGTTACAGTTACAGCCCACAGTTACGAATTCTACCCCCAGCTTCCTAACTGTCTTCTTTTCACCGCACATTTCTTGGTGTGGTTTCCTGTGCAAGTAGGATATATGTTAGAAAATCTGTGGTTAATTGGACAGGGTGTTTTAGAGATTTGAGAGTCTGAAAAGTGAATGGTTTTCTGTTTTGGAAGTCATTTAACATTAAAAAAAAACATTTGGGACATCATTATCTAAAAATTGACTTTGTCTAGGAACTCCAAATCAGTTTTATTAATTTGCCCTGGGTATGAATTAGTGCCTCTCAGCAATTGATTTAGGAAAGATGAATGCTTAATTTTGTAATTAGATATATATATAGAGAGAAAGCACGCGCGAGAGAGATTTCACCCGGGTTTATACATTGCTTCATAAACCTGGGGAATTGATGAACTTCTTCATAAGTCCAGCAGTTTCTAAACCCTGCTCATGAAGATAAGCTTACACACTTTCCATTCAAAACAGATGTGGTAAAGGAGTTAAAAAAATCTCTCAGGTGTGTAAGCAGGGTCCGAATGAGCTCTCAAACCTCAAGAACTGACCTTGTTTGCATAGACCTGCCCACTCTGCCTAGCGGCACCGCATGATGGAGTTGTTTTGCCCAAATGATCACTTCTGGCTGGTGTTGGATTGCAAATCACTTTGGTATTGGATGCTGGAGTGGGGTAATAAAGTGTTGTCACCTTTGTTGTGTGAGTAAAGGGCAGCAGAACTGTGGTTGGCAAGCCCTGATTGAGGGTGCTCAACCTCCACTGAACTGCACTCACTAAGTAGGGGGGAAGGGGTACCAACGGCCAGTGGAAAAGAGAGCGGGTGGTCATAGGCATGTGTGTTCGGTGGTGTGGTCTCTGCCCAAAGAGTCTAAGACATTCTTTGTCTAAGACTCTTTAATGACAGAGCTGATTAGACTCAATTGGGAGCCTTTTGTTTTGTTATGGGTCACAGGAGCTGAAATCACTGATAACCAAGCCCTGGTCTACACTTACCTGGCGATTTGGTGGGAGTTACGCAAGCTACGCAGAGTAGCTTGCGTAATTCCTGTTGACTGCTGTGCTTCCGTTCTGCACGGTGTCTTCACTGCACTGTGCTGCTGGAGGGGGTAGTTTACCAGCGTCAACTTCTGGATCGATTGAGAGGGTCTTCACTGACCATTCAGTCGATCTAGATAAGTCGGTCTGACGGTGGTGACTTCGTCGCCATCAGCGTAGACGTACCCCAAGTGGGGGAGTGTCTAGCCTGTGTTAGTAGGGAGATTCCCTCATTAATTGCTGAAGTCACTGAGAGTTGTGTTAAGTGATGGGACCTCAAGACGTCGCAGAGTTTCAGTAGAACAATGCAGCGGGCGATGGTGCAGTGGTAGAGCGAGCATGGCAGTAAGCAGTGGAGTGAACAACAATGCAATGGTGATGATGCAGTGGCAGCGTAATTGATGGCGCGGTGGCCGGTGGTTGAGTGGATGGTGTAATGGTGGTGGCAACAATGCAGAATGAATGGTGCAGCAGCAGCTGCTGAGGCAGCGTTCAATGCCTTCCCCTTCCAGCATGGGAGGTGAACTCACACAACCGCACCTTCAACTCTGCGTCTTCGCTGACCAAGGCCAGCAACTGTGAGTGGGTTGTGGTGGAGGGAGTACTCCTGGGGGAATTCACGTCCCCCGACGTTTTCTTTGCTTCCCTGCAGAAAACGATGGGGAAGCAAAGGGATGTCACAAGAGTGTTCACGCGACATTCCCCAGCAGCACGGGCATGTAGTTTTGGGCACCTGGAGCAGCCAGTGGACAGAGAAATCACTCCGGGCTGGGGATGGCCCGGCCGGTGGCTCTTACCCTGCACCGAGCTCAGCTGCTAGTCCCAGCTGAGCTGGAGGTGGGGGAGCACAGGATTTCCTTTTCCCCTGCAAGGAGCTGTCAGGGCCAGGTTCAGGTCAGACCCACCCCCAGAAACCTCCTCTGGCACAGGAAGCTCTGAACACCCCCTCCCCCACTTCCCGCCCCATCACACCTCATCCGCTGGGGGGAAGGAGCTGCATCCATCCATGCACTCAGACCACCCCCTGCTGAGCCCCCCCATACTTGAACCCCCACCCCAATGAGCCCCCCTTGCACCTGGACCACCCCAACAAGCCAGCTGCACCAAGGCCATCACCCCACTGTGCCCCAACCACCTGTACCTGGACCCTAACTCCTCCAAGCCCCACTCCCCCAAAACCTGGCCCTGCTGCTGAACCCCCCCATACCCAGACACCCCACTGCTGAGCCCCAAATACCTTCACCTGGACTCCCCCCTGCAAAGTCCCATTCCCCGGGCACCCGGCCCCCACCAAGCTGCCCGCACCCAGATTGCCCCACACCGAATCCTCTCACCCCACACTTCACACTTGGATCTTGCTGGGCTGAGCCTGCCTGCCCCACACCTGGATCAGGGGCCCAGGCTGGGCGTGCGTACGTGACTCCGTCCTGCCCGCTTGCTCTCTTGATGCATCCAGCTTGGAGGAGCAGGATGCTGGGGTGTCTCTGGGTCTGGCCCAGCCCTTGTGCTGTGTCAGGGTTGGGTGTAGCTTCACTGCCGAGTCCATGTCCGAGGCGGGGGAGTTGCAAGGTGATCTTCCACCACCTGTGCAGTCAGTGGCCTGTGCTTCCCACAGCCATGGTGGAGCCTCCACATTTATTTATTGACACATAACATTTGCAGAATTTAAAATATTGTGCATAGAATTTTTAATTTTTTGGTGCAGAATTCCCTCAGGAGAAAGCAAAAGGGAACATTACGGGAACATTTATTTGTCTGACTTTCACACTGTGAAGTGAGAACACTGCCCAATACACTCTGGAGTGGGGGTTTTGCTCATTGTCATATGCATTCAAATCACGTTTGTGGCATTTTTCAAATTGAAGTTGGGTTCCTTTTTTTCTGTTCTTATTAAAAGTCTTTTCTTTGCTCTGTGCTGACTCAGTGCCTGCGAGAGGGGAAGTATTGCCTCTTAGAGGCGCCCAGGGGTGCTGGTTAATTTTCCCAGATTACTGAGTGGAGATTCGAGCCGGTTGGTTCTGTGTCGCAACCCTAGATATTTAACCTTTGCTGCAGACTCTATCTGGCAGAAGGGTTACAAGGGCAATTTGAGGAATCATTTAGATCTGGAGATGAACTGATCAGTTTACAAACTCCACAATCAAAGCCTGACTGCCAATGGAACACATGCCTTCGCACTGAAATGCAGCCACCACAGGGTGAACAGTAGCTAAATGGCAATTCTTTAACATCACACTCCAATACCTCTCAACAGCATTTGGAACAAAACAGATAGAAAACACTAGGCCGTCCCACGTTTAGCACCGTTCCAACATTAAATGTTTCCATCCATGAATCCCCTTTGTTTCTTGCTCTTAAGGAAGAGTTCTTCCTAGCATCCTAATACTACTAGCATAGTAGTGTTACTTCTTATTTGATAACTTTTAAAATGTCTCATTGAAACATTTATTTTTTTAACATATAAAAGCAAAAAGAACCGAACGGTAAACTTTAACTAACACGAAAAATAAAAGGTAACAGAGCCACATACCACAAACACAGTGGGTAGGAGGCATTCTTGAACAATGATGACAAATAGTCCCAGTCAATAGCAGGTAAGAGAGTGCTGGATTCTGAAGTATGAAATCAAAGCCTGGGTTTCCCAGTTGGAGCTCAGCAAATAGTGCAGAAAGTTCTTAGTATAATTATTTGTTATTTGTATTACCATAGTGCCCATCAGCCCTACTTATGGACCAGGACCCGATTACGCTAGGTGCTGTACAAACACAGATTTACTTGAAGTCATGTACAATTTACTTGCATCCCTGTTGTGTTTGTTCTCCATGAATGCTCATTCACTTGGGCTGTGCTGACACATTGTTCATACAAAGAGAATTTCAAAGTCACATGTAGGCATTGATGCAGAAACCAGATGTTAAATATGCACATACAAGTATTGTACTGAAAGTGCTTATGCACTTCTGCAGTTAGGAAGTAGAAACAATCTCATTTGACTCATCTGAGCAACCACAACTACCCAACACCTCTCAAATAGTAGATGATGCATATGGCATTCTTGCGAAGAACTTTTCACAATCAAACCAAAAAATTGTCCAAAAAAAAATATCACAAAAAAAATTTTTTAGATTGTTTTGAATAATGAATAAATCCAAGGCAGTGCTCATCTGCTGGTAGGACGTGATGTGAAATAGGCCAGAGAAATTATTTGTTGGAAATGAGTCATTCAGTTCTGTCATAAAGGAAGTAAAATGAAGTTATGAGTGTCCTGTAAAGGAGAGAAAGGATGAAGGAATACCAGCAGGGCGTACTATGGGGATCCAGACCTCCTTATCTGGGCTAGACATCTCTGACATGAACCCTTGTCAATTGCTCTAAAGAAACATTTAATACACAATATTTGCTGATTTTCATTTATCTGTCATGCAAGTGATATGATCATAGAACTCCAGGGTTTTTCTTTAGGACTCAGGCCAATGTCTTTGAAGCCAGTGGATAGATTCCCATTGACTGATCTTTGCCTTATCCATGGCCACCCCTGCTAAAATTCATGCTGGCTTTCAAATTGTCCAGGAGTTCTTCCACCATTGGAGACTGGGGAGGACTAGAATCTTGCCTCTTTTACAATACAATGCAAGACACATCTCTTTGACCAGGTTCTACCCTATGGCAACAGAAGAGCTAGCAAGTTGGTCCCTTCCCCAAGCAAATATATGGAGAAATTCAGAGAAATGGTCTAATCCTAAACAACTGACTCTTTTCTTAACAGTTCAATTGATACCTAGATACTACAGCAATGCATGTACTAGACATCCAGGAATATAGATAGATCTAATGTATAGAGGCTTTCCACATAACTGATACTTATAATCCTGTTGCACTCTATACTAAAACTAAGCTCTTTTCATCAGTAGATCTCAAAGCACTTCATAAGGAGGTTAGTATCGTTATTCCCATTTTACAGATGGGGAAACTGAGGCATGTAAAGTGAAGTGAGTTGCCCAAGGTCACCCAGCAGGGCCAGTGCCAGAGCTCCTGAGTCCTATTCCAGGGTGCTATCCACTAGACTACATGGTTTGTCTCTTGACTTGCACACCTTTTTTTTTTTTTTAATAATAATGATATTTAATTAATAATGGCAACAGCCTCCCAAAAATGTCAGGAAAATTTACTAGCCCAAGCACAAATGTTGCTTACCTTCCCTTGGCCAGGATGATTGATGCTAATGAAAAAAACCTAAGGATGCTTTACTCGCCTATCTAAAAAATTACTTGGATTACCTGGATGAGTGAATGAGTATAATTTTGCTAGGCTCCATGGAAGTATGTGTTCCCTTTTTCCATATCTTAGGCATCAATCATGAATTAGTGAATTCTTTAAAAGGCTCACTAATGTTCCTAATAATTCATTTTGAAACACATGGATGTGTGTTAGCTGGTCCTAGTATTTGTTTACATGATCCTTTATTATGAGAGCCATCTTGACAAGAAAAATAAAATTGAATGAGGAACTGGAGAAGGGTTTGAAAATGAGCCATTTGGTGTCAGGGTTTTCTGTGATTTTGTTCACCATTTTTCTTAATGATCCGGAAGAGTTCGCTAACAGCATGTTAATTAAATTTGCAAACAATATTAAATCAGGAGGTGTTAAGAACAGCGGCAAGGATGGAGACATAGTACAAAAGGATCTAGTGAGGTCAGGAATATGTCCACAACATAATAAAATGAGATTCAACTTGGAAAACATTGTAGTAGGTAAAAAAGCCAATGCATTTGCGAGCCACATCTGTTTATCAATGCTTCCTTCAGAGACGCAAACCTGTCAGCAGTCTCACAAACCAACCTTGAGCTGGAAGATCTCACCAGCTATCACCCCCATCTCCAACTTCCTATTCCTGGGCATAATAATAATAATTAAGAATTAAGAACAATGCTCAGAAATCATTTAGAAAGTGGTTAAAACTAAGCTCTGGTAACACGTGATCCCTGCTGACATCCTGGTTGCTTCACAATCAGACTTCAGAGAAGGAGGTAACGCAGAGTGAGCCCTTGTAGTGCTGCTTGATAACCTCCTCATGGCAATCAGCAGAGGACATATGTCACTACTTGTACTACTTAACTTCTCAGCCTCAGCTGACCCAGCGGATCACAGGGTATAATGGTGCTGCCGGCGTGACATAGCTGGAATAGATGGCACAGTATTCCATCGGCTCCAGTCATTCTTCTCCATCAGAACCCACAGCATGGCAATGGGTAACCTTCCTTTTCCTCAAAGGCCCTCACCTCCATGGACCTGCCAGGATATATCCTGTACTCCCCTCCTCTTCAATGCCGACATCAGAGAAATAGTGAGATACTAAAGCTGTCGCCAACCAGACTGGATGATCTAGATGATCCAGCAGGCCCTCTCTGGCTATGGATTACGGCAATTCACTATTTCTAAGGCTGAAGGTGGAAGCAATTAAGAGGCTTCAGTTTGTGTAGAATGTGGCTGTTTGTCTTCCCAGGGAAACTGTCCATTGTGAATCCATCCCTTTGTCCCTTTGCTGGACAAAGAACTAGAAAATAGGGAAGAATCTTGCACTGGCCATGGGATGGACTGGATAACCTGATATACCTTTTCTATCTTTAGTTTCTGTGATAAATGAGGGCATTATCCCTTTTTCAAATGGTACGCATAGGTTTTGCACTTAAAATGTAAGAGCTAAGAGCTAATGAGGGGAAACCATGCATCATGGGGTAGCTGGTGCTTTCCTGACAGCTGTGAAGTTAATTAAAGAGCAAAAAATGTACATCAGTTGAATCTATTGAATCTATGCTCCAGGACATGAAGGGATGGGGGATGACACCCCTTTTTAGCTAGGATCTGAAATGTAATGAAAATTCCTTTGAGATGCTAATGACGCATCTGACTGACACCACATAATTCTTCTCAGGAATGCTGCTAACCAAGGAATAATCTCTGGAAAGATAAGAGCCAGTGGTTTATTGTGAAATACTACCTCCTCCCCAGCCACACTAGAGACATTTTTCTAACCCAGACTAGTTGTTGCTAAACCAAATCAGAGCCTTCTTAGAGCTGAACTAGCAGAAGTTGTGTTCAGTTTGTTTCAGCGGGGAGTCACTCTTGCATGTCTTACAAAGTTTCCATGAAGGAAGCAAATAATTAAGAATAGTGATGGAGTAGCCACAAGTTTTGGGGATGTGGCATAGTACAGCTTCTGAGAGCAATTTTAAAAATGAAAATGCTTATCTTTACATGAAGTGTTTTTATCTCTTTGGCTGTTCTAAAGGAGAGAGAAAACACCACTTACTAAATAAGCTATTATCCATCATTATTACTACAGAACCTCTCCCTGCCACCTTTCCACTGGAGAGCAAAGGTCTTAGGGAAATGTCTGCATGAGAATGTGCTCTATCAGCTGGATCAGAAAGGAATGTTAAAATAAACCAGATAACGGGGAAGCAGACACCCTCTTTGCCTGAAAGAAAAAACTTCCAAAGCTGAAGGGAAAGGTAAGGCTCAATATGGGCCAATCCATACTGGATATTGTCCAGTGAAAATGCATTATCTGAGGAAGGTGGAACATATATAACATATAAAAACTATAGGAGTCTGTTTAAAACAAACTTGGCATCAGAATTTAATTTGGTTTTAGTACTTAACATATGATATAGTCACTACGTTTGTTTGTTTAAAGATGTTGTTTTTATTGAGGTAGGTTCATCTTGGGTGTAACGTAAGTAAGACACTGGAGTTAAACCGGAGATGAATTTGGCCCATTCTCTTCAATATTATGGCTAGATATGAACCTGAACCAAAACTCCAGATCTGAACGCCCCTCAGCCTTGTAGATGTTTGAAATCTGAAACCCAGACATACTCGTAGGTCCAAATCCAAAGATTACGGCATAAGTCCATTTCTAGTTGTAACATCTCACACTATATTCGGTCTAAGTGTTTTTAAACTTCATGACTGATTTTTAGAACAGGGTAATAATTCATTCAGAATAATACTCATTTTAAATTTTTGCATTTTAAAAATCCAATAATATATAAATAAACATCTTTATTGACAAACTTAGTGTAGTTTATCAAATAAAGATGGTTGTTAATATATAATTATTAGATTTTTAAAATGCAAAAAGTCATAATAATTATAATTATATATATATATATATATATATATATATAAAATAAAACCAAGATTCTTTCTTTAATCAATAGAATACAGGTATCTCAGCACTACGGTGTATAAATCTTAAACCGAGCAGGGAATGGAGCCATTCCAAGAGTGTGAATGTTAGCAACCATTGTCTTTTTTTTTTAATACAAGGTTTTTACATGAAGACTTTCACCACAGGAGGGGAAAACCGCTGTTTTCATTCTCACAGTTTTGGAGCTCAAAATGTAGCGAGCTGTAATCAAAACCTTTAAGCCAGAAAAGAAAAATATTATGTCACTCAGGTGTGTTGCTGAGGTCACTAAAAATAAAATGTTTTGAACCAGTTCGAATTAGAAAACAATATCCTGTGGCCAGGACAGGCTTTGCCCATACCAAAAAAAGAACTACAATAATAGTTTGTACAATGAAGGAAATAAAATTGTTTGAGGATTGCAGAATATAGTTGATGATAGCAAAACACTTTGTTCGACACATGCTTAACTTTAAACAGGTGAGCAGTCCCAATGACTTTAATGAGAGTACTCGTGCTTAAAATTAAGCACATGCTTAAGTATTTTACTGGATTGGGCCCTAAAGGGACGCCATCAACTTGAAATGAAGTCAGTTAAAAACCAGTGTTTTCAGAGACCCTCTGCCAGTATTTGTGGTTTTCCTGTCACATTTTCCTGTTTGCTAAATATTTTTCTTGGCCCTGGGGTTTGTGTGAATGATTCATACAATCGTCAGGGGAAACCAGCTAAGGGTCTGCTCATAAATGAGTGCCATCTGGGTATCATGGCCTGACCACATCGATTTTTTTGCAGGATCTGGGCCTGTGAACCTAGTCCTGCTCCTGTTGACCCCATCTTGCATGATCAAGCCTTACTCACATAAGTAGTCCCACTGACTTCAATTGGATCCCTTGTGTGAGTTAAGTTACCCATGTGTATGTATTTGCAGCTTCAGACCCTAAATGATTGATCATAAGGCAACTGTGACACTCACCACACACAAAATGCTGTCAAATACACAAAAGAAACAAACAGCAAAAAAAAAACCCAAACCATTTTTCCTTTCTAATCAGTTTTAGTGCTTTTAGACATTACTTATAATAAGAGTAGATAAAACATGTTCATTGACAAGTGTGATTTTAAACTGATGGTGTCCCTTTAAAAAAATGTTGGGGGGAGGTTGTTTTAGTTTTCTTTTTAAAAAAAAAGTAAACCTATAAAAAGAACCAATTTTTTAAAAACTGATTTATCTACCCTATCTACAATCCATGATTTTAGATGAATGGCCTTATAAAAATATACTCTAGTATTCTGCATTGATAGTCAGATCATTGCAGTATCTTTATTGTAAGCTGTTGTATTTTGGATCATTACTATAGAATGCTGTCCTGCTATTTATAAGGCTAGGGCCATGCAGTATGGCCCTGATTCAGCAATGCACTTATTCACATGCTTCATTTAAGTGTGTGCTTTATTTCCATAATATAATGTGTGATGTATGTGTATGAAGTAAGCACATGCTGAAGTGTTTCACTGAATAGGAATGGTATTATTACTCACAGGCTTAAATCTGAGCATATGTTTAAGTGCTTTGCTGTATCAGGGCCTATGTCACAAAAAATAAAAGGCTAATGCAATTACAGGCAACACATGGCATTGCAAAGCAGAACAGTGCTGACAGATTGTCTGTAAACAGCTTCAAGGGGCCATATATGGAATACTGTATTTTATTCCAGTTACTGCAACAACAGAAATAACAAATAAATTCAAGCGAAAGCAGACGAGGGGAACAACACTTATTAACCATACGAGGAAAGATCAATAACACTGGACAACAAAGATTTTGCTTCCTGAATACTTTTGGGTGTATCTTATGGATTTTGGGCTGCTGATTATGAAAACCACCATGAAATTTCCCTATCACGTACCGTTTTTTTGAAATCGCCTATATTTGTTATTTTAATTCATAATTTAAGTCTATTAAAATGTTGCCCACAATGTAAGCTGAAAAGTTTTCTATCTTGTATCCAAGCATGCCTGGGCATGCAGTGACACAGCACCTAGTGCAGGCCACATAACATGCAGTGGGAATGCTAAGGCTTAGGCAGGGCGGATGCTGGCAGGACAGGTTTTAGAAAGGCTATAAAAGCATTTCGCACATACCGTTCTATGCATTGTGTTTATATCAGTTGGCATTCATGTTGATGCGCGTGCTGTATGCACATAGCATATTGTGTGTACTCACAATAATAAAGCAATTGTATTTTCAGGAGGATTTGTGATAGCAAAATGTCTCGCCAGTGTTGCAACAGCTGCAATATGTTTCTTGGCAACTACAGAGCACCAAACTACGTGCAGATGGTTGACAACATGCTTCAAGCATACAAAACCATGAAGTGCAACATGTCACTAAAGATTCATTTTCTGCATTCGCATTTAGACTTCTTCCCTGCAATTCTTGGTGCAGTCAGTGATGAGCATGTTAAAAGGTTTCACAGGACATTGCGATCGTGGGAAAACGGTATCAGGGCAACTGGAATCCATCAATTCTGGCCGATTATTGTTGGACACTTAAACGAGAAGCCACAGACACCGAGGACAAACGAAAATCATCAACAAAACAGTTTTAGCTCAGTTGAACTATTGCAAAGCGTCAGCACCGTTATGCGATTAAATGCATTACATTCAATAAAAGTCAATTTCTTGTTTCTCCAAATTCCTACGTGACACAAGTAGTCTGAAATTATATTTGTGTTCAGCTTCAAGCGGTCTAGCATAATCAAAAACATTTCTGAGGAAGCAACGCTTCCGAAAAAATGTGTTGTCCAGTGTAATAGTCCTTCCAGTGTTCACCCTTAAAACTTTTCAGTTGCCTTAGATAATTAGACAGTGTTAGCTCAATATCTACAGTATTCCTATTTTTGGTATGGCAAACATACCAAAGATAACCTATAAGGTGAAACTGGAATGCTTCGAGGGTAACTACTGTACCATGTTCAAAACACTGGACAAACATTCACTAATTAATCTTCGTAACACCCCATGTGAGGCCGGCCAATAGCATTATTATCTCCAGTTTGCAGATAGAGAAGCTGGGGGGGAAGAGATTTATCTGAGGTCCAACAGCAAGTCAATAATTGAGCCAGCATTAAAATTCAGGGATGAAATTCTGCCCCACTGAAGTCAACAGTAAATTTGCCACTGACTCACTGGGGCCAGGATTTCAGTCCAGCCTGTCTGCTCTATGCTCAAGCCTGCAATCCACATCCCTGGTATAGTAAAAGCTGACTACATGATGATTCAGGGCTTTTGATCCTACTCCGTTGAAGTCAATGGGAGTTTTGACGTTCTTGTTGTTCATCTGTTGGGTTGGAAGCTAACTATGCCATCACTGGTGGGTTTGGTTTCTGTGAACATGTGAGTGAGTGGCTGATCAGGCCAATTTGAGCTTCGAACTGTCAGTGGTGGCACTTTGAACAAGAGATGCCGTTGTGGGTGACTTGATTAACAGCGGACGTGCTGCTGTTGAGAGATTTACATGGCTGGCGCTGCTGCTCTACCTCAGCGATTCTCCTCTCGTAGACTGTAGTTGCAGTATGGATGAGGCTTTACCAGGTAGAATGATCATGAGTGAGATATTCCCAAAACTCTAGGTCAGTGCTTAAACTTCTCTAGGATAACTTGAAGGAGTCCTTGAAAGGTTTCTTCTGGCCTCCCTGAGAGTATTGTTCCTCCTTTAGCTTGCCATAAAACATCTCCTTTGGCAGTCGCTCATCTGACATTCTGGTGACATGGCCTGCCCATCTCATCTGTTGTTTCATCAACAAAGTATGGCTGCCTGTTTGAGAACTTCAGTATGTAGAACCTTGTCTGGCCATCTTACCTGCCTCAGTTTCCTAATACAGCCCATGGGAAAGTGATTCAGCTTCATAGCATGACATCCGAATACCATCCCGGTTTCGCATGCATACGTCAGAGTTGGCAACACGATGGCCTTGTAGATCTTCTGTTTTGTTTGTTGACTAATGCCTCTATGCTCCCATACATTTGATTGTAGTCTTGCACAATCATTGGCTAAGCATACGCTCCCTATACTGCATCTGGGCGCCTGGGTAGAGAGACTTGCGCTAACTCACTAAAAATAGCACTGGGAGGCAGCTTGGGGCTCTCAAGCCCGCCCAACCCCCATGGTCTGAGCTTGGATGGCTATCCCAAGTCTCTGCTGGAGCCACACGACCAGGCGTCTATTTTTAGTGTGCTCCTCAAGCTAAGCTAGCACGTGTCCATCTTACCAGGGCTGGGAAACTCACTGCCAGCTGCAGTGTAGACATATCCATTGGGAGCAGGATCAAGCCCGAGAGCGTGTTCCTGCAAACCCTACTGACAGTAGCGCTCCCTCCTGGAAGTCAACACACGATGTAAGCACCATTCATGGTACTGTGTGTGTGCAGGTCCAAGCTCTAAGAGGGGATATAAAACCCATCCATTTAAGGGTATAAACGCCAATGCAGGAAAGGAATTGTTTATTATTGTCCAAGGAAGATGTTGGGATGATTAAGAAAAGGTAAGTCACATTAAGTCCAAATTCTGTCAAAAACTTGGAGATGGTGCAGAGGGGAGCCACAGAAATGATATGAGGGCTGGAAAAAATGCTGTATAGTGAGAGACTGGAGCCATTCCATTTAGCTTATCAAAAAGAGGAAGGATCAGGAAGTGATTAAATGTCTCTTCAGTCTAGCAGAGAAAGGCAGAACAAGAACCAATGGCTGGAAATCAAAGCCATACCCATTCGAATGAGAAAAAAGACACTAATATTTAATGCTGAGGAACAAGCTACCAAGGGAAGCGGTACATTCTCCATCTTGTGGAGAAAACTGGCTGTCTTTCTGGAAGATATGTTTTAATCAGACACAATGTATTGGATTCAATACAGGAATAACTAGGTAAAATTCTCCGGCCTGTTATGTGGGAGGTCAGACCAGATGATCTCATGGTCCCTTTTGGCCTTAAAATGTACAGCACTGTATAAACAAACATAGGCTGTTTTTAAGGGTGAAATTAAGAGCTGGTTTCTCCAAAGTACAGAAGAGAAAACTATAGGAGACCCGCCTCATTCTTTAAAATGACTACTTCTGGGGGTATGCAGTGAGGCCCATTGAGCTACATTCCACAGCACTTTCAGAATTAGGTCCCAAATAAGCAATTTATAGACAAAGGGTGGGAAACAGAATACAGCAAGGAGCAAGAGATTGAGTGGAGGAGTTTAGTGTGTGTCTTGTTAATTGCTTGTTTTTATTTTTTGTGAGTTTTATTTTTTATGAATGATTGTATGAGGTAAGCACTAGGATTTACACATGTCCTGGCAGAAGCGCATTTTGAGAAGGGACTTGGAGGAGTAGGAGGAGGGTGGGCAGGCTAGGACATTTCCTTTTACTGCAGAACTGATTAACTGATAGAGCTGATTTACATTACTACAATTATTACCCTGTGCCTGGGCCTGTTATCATTTTGTTCGTTGTTTGTCTAATGGCGAATGTGAATTCTGCAGGTCAAGGGCCGTGTCTTTCTTATCGCTGTGAAGTGCCATATAAAGGTAGCACACTAGCCATAGCTTTGATAGTAATGGCAGCAATAATAATTAATAGAAAGACCAAAGATCAGACTTTTTCTGGTATCATGTACACTATTTCCATCTTCTCAGCCAGCAATGAAATTGGCGCTGATTAGATGAAAAACTGTGAACTGTGATATGTGGATGAAAGTTCTCCCTCTTCTCCCTGAACAATAGTGCTAATATCCATCTCCACCATCCCCAGCTACACCGTAAGGACCAGGCTCAGAGGATCTGGATTCCTACATGACAACAGTCCATCCGTTCAGATAGAATCTTTGGACTTTTGCGTGTGGGAATTCTGAAGTTGAACACAGCCAGTAAGAAGCTTCTGTTCAGTTTTCTACGGAGATTGTACGTGGTCCCCTGGAAAAGATCTTGGCTGTTGCCACCATTTCAATTACCACAGACTGAGAGGCTGGTACCACAGACCCATAGTTTACGGTAGCTGCCGGGAACCAGATAATTTATTCCCAGCGTAGGCCTTCTTTATACTAAAAGAAGAAAATGATAAAAGGTCTGGGATATACTCTGCTAAACTTCTTAGATTTTTAAGGCCAGAAGGGACCATGAGGTCTAGTCTGATCTCCTGCATAGCTCTGGCCACAGAAATGTATCCAGTGGCTTTTCTACTGAGCCCAATAACTTGTGTTTGACTAACCCATCTCTTCCAGAAGACAATCAGTCTTAGCTTGAAGATTCCAAAAGTTGGAGAATCCATCACTTCCCTTGGTAGTTTGTTCTGATGGTTAATCACCCTCATTGGTTTAAAAAAGAAAAAAGAAAAGAAAAGAAAAAAAGAATTGTGTCTTATTTTTCATTTGCATTCGTCTGGATTTAACTTCCAGCCACTGTGTCTTACATTTTTCTTCATTAGATTAAAGGGTCGTTTAGTACCTGGTATACTTTCACCCCATGTAGGTATTTATATACCTTAATCAAATCTATTTGAAAACGTTCAGTTCACTGGGCAAACTCTGACTTTTGGGCCAATTAAATACAGTTGTCTTATGGTGTGTCACTTTCTAATTGGAGGTGTCAAGCCATCATTTGAGAAGCAGCAGGACGCATTATTTATAAATAATAATCCACAATAGCAGTTAGTGGCAATTAGTTGGATGGGTCTTTGAAAATTAATAAGAAAGACAAATTGCTGTGCAAGTGGAGAGATGTCTGCAAAACTGTATCTTTGACAATGTCTAAGAATGAGTGTTTGGTTGTTCTAGTTTTCAGCATAAAACCTTTAACCATAAATCACACCCCAACTGAAACTAAGGTGAATGGAGCCACCAGCAGTCAGTTGTAAATAATGGTTCTCATTTATTTATTTTAAAACATTGGCTCAGTGGTGTAGGCTATGGGATGCACGTCTTGTTTTCATAAGGGACCTTAGGTGACAGCAGCCCTTCAGTATTATTTCAGCATGGTTCGTATATTGTCAGACAGGTATGCGGGACACAGGCAACATTTCAGCGCATTTGACAATGACAAAACATGGGTTTGGTATTAGCCAACATGGCTTAAACCTGCTTCTCCTCTTGCTTACATCCGTGCAGCCCCATTGACATCAATGGAGCCACACGTGTATCATGCTGGGATGAGAGGAGGGCCCCGATCTTTCCTCTCATCACACACCACACTGAGCTGCTTCATGGACTCCCTGTCACACTTCGTGTCAAATTCAGAATTCCTCTTCCCTGAATGACGTCATTATACCGACCTATTCCCTCGTGTGGACAGTGCTGTGTTGATGGGAGGGCTTCTCCCATCGACATAGCTACTGCCTCTAGGAATTGGTGGAGTTCCTACACTGTTAGAAGAACCTCTTCTGTCAGCATAAGTAGCGTCTACACTAAGTGCCACAGCTCTGTAAGTCTGGACGAGCCCTGAGACCACAGCTCTGTCTACAAAAATGAGTGTGCCTATCTCTCCGTTAAAAACACAGCCAATTAACCGTTCATATGCAGTGTCTGAACTTTCAAGGTGTATCTATGTGCTCCTAAATGGATTAAACATGTTAGCCTATTTTTGTAATCCATATCCTTCCTTGCACCCTCTTTCCCTGCACTGGGTCACTTGTCTTGTCTATCAAGCTCTTTGGAATAGGACTTGACCTGTCTTCTGTATGTTTTCTGTTACGTAACTAGCCAATATTTATGGGTGCTAAATTTCACAATGGTTAGGCAGTTGTGTGCTGAGACTACCGCCCATCATGCTGACCAATACTGTTTCCTTGGACCCTCCCGTCTGTCTATCTGTATCCACTTGGCGTGTCTTGTCTTACATTTAGGTTGTCAGCTTTTTGGGGTAGGAACTGTCTTTTTGTTCTGTGTTTGTACAGCACCTAGCGCAATGGGTTTTGCCCATGACAGCACTGCAGTACAAATAAATTATAACAACAATTAATATCAATATTAATAATAATAATAATTAATAATAATATTGGGACAAAATGGAGGAATGAACAGAACAGGGCAATTATTGAGTGATCCATCCCCTGCTGCCCGTTCCCAGCTTCTGGTAAACAGAGGTTAGGGACACTTCAGAGCATGGAATTTCATCCCTTCCCATCTTGGCTAATGGCCATTGATAGACCCATCCTGCATGAACTTATCTAATTCTTTTTTGAACCCGGTTATATTCTTGGCCTTCACAACATTCCCTGTCAATGAGTTCCATACGCTGACTGTGCATTGTGTGAAGAAGTATTTTCTTAAGTTTGTTTTAAACCTGCTGCCTATTAATTTCATTAGGTCACCCCTAGTTCTTGTGTGATGTGCAGGAGTAAATAACACGTCCTTCTTCGCTTTCTCCACACCATTGATGATTTTACAGACCTCTATCAGACCCCTCCTCAGTCGTCTCTTTTCCAAGCTGGACACTCCCAGTCTTTCTAAGTCTCTCCTCACAGGGAAGCTGTTCCATCCCCCTCATGATTTTGTTGCCCTTCTCTGTACCTTTTCCAATTCTAATATATCTTTTTTTTTTTTTGAGGCGCTCTACTGAAGAGGATGAGAACCATTCAGATACCTGTCCGGGGCCCTGCCCTGCTGGCAGCTGAGGCCCAGAGCATCCCATAGGAGTTAGGCGCCTAGTCCTTTTGAGGATCTGGGCCTAAGGGAGGTCACCTTCTGGCTCCAGGTGCGGGGAGCGCTGCGGGGGAAGCGGGGCTCTGAGCTCTACCCCCGGAGCTCCCAGTGGCCCTGGGAGGGAAGCGAGGGGGCCGCGTCTGTGCCGCTTCTGCGCCCACGCCTGTCACCGCGG
>ML675620.1:69924141-70043869 GCA_007922155.1 Mesoclemmys tuberculata | reverse complement strand
GGGGGGTGCGCGGGGCGGGCCGGGGGGTGCGCGGGGCGGGCGGGCCGGGGGGTGCACGGGGCGGGCCGGGGGTGCGGGTCGGAGCCCTCCCTCCTTCCTGCGTCGCCCCGCCTGGCGGCGCCCCGCACCCCCTTTGCACCCCCCGCCCGGCTGCGGGGTGCGCGGCCACGTCCCCCGGCCCGACCCGCGGCGCCCGGCAGGGCCCGGTGCGGACGGGGCGAGTCACAGCGCCCGTGACACGCGGCGGCCCGGGACCGAGTGCGGCGGCGGCGCGTTCCCCGCCCTCCCGCGGGCTGGCTGCAGCCTCCCCCCGGCGGCGGCCTCCGCATCCGCCTGGGCTGTGCCCGAGCCCTGCCACCGCACCGCGCTCCCGGGGAAGCTGGCCCGGGTCCTGCCCGGCTCGGGCTGCGGGCCCGGGAGCCGAAGACCCTCTGCCAGGCCCCGCAGGAGAGCAGCGCTCCCTGAGCTGTTAGACCTGTCAGAGGACAGGCCGCTCTCCTGTCCTGGACCCAGGTTAGCCCCTGGGCTTAGCCCGGGAGGAGATGCCCGGTGGGGTGGAGGAAATCCACAAATCTAAAACTGCTGGGGGATCGGGCCTCTTCCCTTTGCAACTGGCTGCTGGCTGTAGATTGAACAGAAAAGCCCTCCTGACATTTTAGGAAGCACTGCATGGCAAGCCTAGATCTTTGTGCTTCGCTAGCCGGGGGGTGCTAAACATGTCACCCAAGGGTGGGGGATTAAAGCAGTTTGACCCACCTACCTCCCTGTCTCGTTCTCGCCTTTAAAAACCTAGGGCAGCATTTCCAGTGTTTTCCCCTCTGTGATTCCCACTGTTCTGTGTATGCTTTCCTCGTCTAACATCAAGCTGTTGCTGGGAGGATGGGTTTGGATCTCTTTTCCCCCCGTGTCCGGGAAAGGTTAGGGGACTATGCAGGGGATAGTTTTCATGTTCGTCTCTCTGTGATCCTGTTCTGGATGCCAGACGCCTCGCCTGTGCGGGGATTATCGGACATTTTATGCAGGGACGCTGATCAGCTGTTTTCATCTCAAGCCTGCTCATCTTGGTTTTCAGTGATTGCTGTGGCAGAGAAATGACATTGACTCAGAAAGGAGCGGGCGTGTGGAAAAGGTTTCTACCGTGACTGTTTCTATTCTCCGGAGTTACCTTTCCTGCTTCGCTCTAGACTGAAGGCCCTGGTTACACAAAGCCAAGTGAGCTATGAAATGCGACCAGATCAGCCTGGTGAATGGAGGTCAGAGGGGCCCCCTCTGCCCTCACTGAATTGCACTTATTTAATGAAGCTGGAACCGAGGGCTTTAAAAAACAGCAAAACAGGGACAGGTAGCAGCAATGAAAATTCTTTCTCATGCTCACTAAACAAGGGCTCTAGGACAGTGACATCTCTTGGGTTGTAAACAATGAAAAAAGAAATTGCCTGGCTTGGTTCATCCTCTACTTGGCTTCTGTGAACGGATGCAATGGAGAGTGCGTCTCATCGAGTGATGTAGGGAGAATTCACCCTTTTCTCCTAGGGAGTGGCTTGCACAGAGGACTTATACCACTAATTTAGAAACTGGCAAAGTGAGAGGTAGGCATACCGCAAAAGTTAGTGTCGCCCTCCGTTATATACGACGTGGTAGCGTAGGGAGACAAATGCAATGATATGCCATCGCCCTGACATTCGTCTGACTTTATTTCCTTTAAATAACAGAGAAATATAAATCAGTGGTTGATGGGAAGAATGTAATGCCACTCTATGATCTAGGACAAGAGTTGCGTCTATTTAAAGCCAGACAAGCTTCATTAAGCCAAAGTTCGTTGAAGATAAGCTGGGTGCTCATTATTCAAACATTTAAAAAAAATATTAAAAGATTATCCTGAAAGGATGCTTTGAAAGATATGGCAATGTCCTGCAATAGCTTTTAAAAACCTGATTGAATTAAATTGAAATAGCTTTGAAGTCCACTGTATTAAAAATGCAAAACTTATACATTATTGTGAGTTTCTGTGTAACTTCTCTAAGGGGGGAAATGATCATTGTAAAGCCTGGGAAGTGTAATGAGTCTCAGAGGACTAGTTTAAGCAGTGCGCCAGACAAGAAGGAACTTTTGGAACAAACAAAGTTAAGTGGATTTGCTAGAGAGGAGGTGATCGCAAAATCCCTCCTCTGGTTATGCAGGGACGCAACTTTTTGAAGCTATGCCCAGAAGAGAGAACCATTGTCTGCTGTTCATCTAGTACTTGAGGCCAAGATCAAAGGCCCAAGCTGTATAAAGGAAAGAATTAATTATCCATGATTTGTGTTTGTTCTGGGCTAAAGCTGATTATAAAATTGTGATCACAGAAAAAACTCTAGCAGGGGCTTGGAGGAATGATCACCTATCAGAGACCTTGGTGGAACTGGGGATGATTTCTGGTAAGTTTATTAGCAGGCGTGTAGGTTCTTTGATTGTTTTTAACGTGTTTTCTCTGTAATGCTTTCATCTTAAGAATAAATGTGCTTGCTTAGAAAGGCTGTGTAACTTATAACTGTGGGCAGTTACGCTGTTTATAGCCTCTGGCAAGAAAGCAGTGTACAGATGCTGGCTGTTTAGGCTGTCTAGCTTGCTGGGGAAATCACAGCATACGCAGGAAGACAGTGCAGCATGGAAAATCCCTGGTCATAAGGGAGAGAGACTTGGTCTCCACCCAAGAGAGGTGACAGCTGGGGAGCTAGAAGCCTACAAATGGGTGCGCTTGTTGGACCACAGAGGGCAGTTGTCCTGAACTGCAAAGACGTTCCAGGGGATTTTAACTTCCTCATAAGGCTGGTGTATTTTGGGGTTTCAACACACTTAGTGTCTCTGTTAACTACGTATCCTTTCTAGGTTTTGTATTTGGAATGAGAATCCCTCCTCTTACATTGCTTTCCCTCTTAAGCTCTCAGAGCTCATGATCTCAGCAATTTCCCTTGTGATGAATTTGAGCCTTGTATTGAATGAAGAATGTCGCCTTATTCAGTACCAAATTCACAATGGAATATTGGACACATCCCCTTTCTTCTTCTGAGATCGCTGTTATGTAAAGGATGCAATATTTCCTTCCGACGTGGGGTTTGTGTCCGCTTTTCACCAAAGGTCTTGGTTTATTTCTGGAAGATGCTTTCTTACATCAGGCAGAAATATATGACAGTGGTTGTCTGTGTGGTTGGGGAATGGGATAGGAAGTCTTGTACATTCATGTTCAGCTTAAAATAGCAGTGAGTAAAAATTGCTACCAGCTGGTGGTTATTCAGTGATCTATGTAAAGAATGATTTTGGTGTCTCAGACCAGTTACTAGTGGACAGGTGTCCACATGGCAAAAACAACTGGTACTTAGTCACACACCCTTCTTTGCAGCCTTAACAGAGAAGCTAATGATTAAATGGGGCTTAGGCAAGGCGTCACCTCTTGCGGTATGTCTACACAGCAGCTGGGAGAGAGATTCCCAGCTCCAGGAGACATACAGGTGCTAGCACTTCCTGAGCTAATGTGCTAAAAATAGTAGTTTGGAGGCAGCGACTCAGGCTGGCCTCATGAATCCATACCCATGGGCACGGCTGAGATTTTATTGGGGTGGCTAGCTCAAGCTGCTGCTATTTTTAGTGTGCTAGCTTGGCAGAGCTAGCATATATATATATATATATATATATCTTCCTGAGCTGGAAATTGCATCTCCCAGCTGCTGGGTTGACATCAGAAACCATCTGTTGGTTCTTCTTCCTCATGGATGAGGCACGTTGGTGGGACAAGTTCATTGCAATTGTTTAGCCTGGAGCTAACCGGGATCTTCAGCTTCTGAGCCTTTAAATATTACACCTTTCTTGGGTTCTAAACTAACTATAAACCAGAAAAAAGGTTGGTGCTACAAAAACATTACAGATGCTCAAGTAGGGGGCCATCATGGGCCGAATGTGTTTGTGCTTTTTATGGAATGTGATAAGTATCCCACAATCAATACTTTCTCTTTCATTTTTTTTATTTAACCTATAATAATTTAGCTTCTTGTCTAGATTATAAATTTCGCTGTTCCCTATTCCACACGGTCACTTTCCCTAATGCTTTATTGATATCCCGTTTACATCCTGAGTTATGTCATCCTAGCTCTCTTCCAGGGATTCACTGTTTCTAGGCCTTTCAATCTATCTACAGAAGCACAAATTTGCATCAGAATTTAAATAAAAATGAATTGGCTGATTGGAGTGAATCGTGCCATTCTGCAAATTCCTCTGTAAGATTCCAGGTGAAAGGTCAATTAATGCCACCGCAAACCCATAACTGGCTTCTTGTTGCTCAGTTGGTTGTACCTGCGCATGCCACTGAGACTAGCACCTCCTGTTGGCTGGTTAGAGAGCAGGACTGAAATATTAGCTGTCATGAGACCTTAAATTTTGAGCTGGTATCTGGAGACAAGCCAAGAAGGTGAGGAGAGAAATGTGTGGTAGAGGCAAGGAATAGAAAATCATGAGACTGTGACCAAGAGATTTCTTCAAAAATAATGTGAGCTAGAAGTAATAGTCTAGTTTATTCCTCTCTCTTCAGGTTTGGATCGTGTGTGTGTGTCATATTCTGTTGTTGGTATGTAGATAAGAATGGTGGTCCCTTTTCTCTGTGTAGCAAATATTACATTAAAAGACCTCTGCATCCAGTTCAATCTTCCAGACCTTCTGGAAGATGCATTCTTCTATTGTTATGAGGTCAATGGGGGTGTAACCATTCTCTGTAGTGTGACATGCTAACACACAAATCCATCTTCTCTTCCCTATCTTCATTCCTAGTCTAAACAAGATAAGAGCAGGAGGGATTCCTTCTAGGTCAAGCTGTGTTTCAGTGGTGGTTCACATTATGGTGGGCCGCCCTACTGTGGTTTCAGGCCACTGGTCTGGAAGTCAGGACTCCCAAGTTCTAACCTTCCCAAACTCTGCCACCGACCTGGGCATTTCACTTCAACTCTCTGTGCTTCACTTTCCCCGTGTGTACTTTGGCTATGATGGCCCATATCCATCTTTGTGAAGATGGCCTCAGAGGAGAGGGTTCTATAAGTGCGAAGTGTTATCAGTTTATTATTGGTGCGCATAATGTTTTATATGCCAGTAAGACAAGCCCTGCTTAAAAGAATTTACAATCCAACGCAAATGGTTAACAGTGAGAACTAACAAAGGACCATGGGATGGAAAGTGACCGGGAAGGGAGGGGTAAAAGAAAACTGTTTTGGGGAGGGCAGTTCTCTCTCCCAACCCCTTCTCGAATAAATTGTCTCTCGCCCGAATGGTGGCAGTGCCAACACAGTTCAGAAGGGAGCTGTCTCTAGTGATCTCAGACTCTGTTCCTTTCTTTTTCCCACTCTTTTTTTTTTTCCTTAGCCCTCCACTGAACAGGAGCCATGGGGAGGATGTTACTGGATAGCAAGGAGTTAGTGAAAAGGCAGGCCTTGCATTTTGATCAGACCTGTGCTGAGTCTGCTCCCTTATGTGAAGAAGCCCCGAGGGTGGGGTTCAACAGTCAAGAACCACCTGGGTGAAACTGTGGCCCTGTTGAAGTCAATGGGACTTTTGCTGATGACTTCAGTGGGCCCTAGAATTTCACACCAGGGTCTTCCAAGAGTTTTAATTTGGTTTTCTCCAGTTGTAGCAATCCCTGTGGACTGCAGCAGTTGGAAAAGAGGCTCTGAGATGGCCAGGTCCTAGCTCACCGGGGCCTTAGAGGTGCGAAGGGAATCTTTTAAACTTAAGTTGAAGGGGCAAAGAGGCCAGTGCAATGTGTTGTCTTGGCCCTTCCATTGGGATTGCGGGGAAGAAATATCTGAAGAAGCATGCCTCTCTATTCTGTTCAGTGTGGTGGCATTCATTTTTGCTGCGCCTCAGGTTCCTCAGAGCTTTTCAAAGACTTTGATCTGCCGCTACAGTTCGACCTCATTCCTGGGCAAAGTGTCAAATGCTCCGTGTAACCTCAGGCGGGAGGAGATCAGAAGGGGGATAGTAGTACCGTACACATGCGGAGCTCGGCAAAAACTGGCTTTTTCAGGAGAACTCCCCCAACCGCTCCTCCTCCCTCGCTAGACACCTGTGTAATGGAAGCTGGGGGGCTGGGCCGTGGGGGGGCTCAGAGCTTCTCTGGCTGGCCAGGGCTCAGGACTCCCCTGGGCTGCTCCAAGCGCTGGCAGGGCCAGCCGGGGCTGCTCTGGATGCCAGGCTGGCTGGCCAAGGACGGTGGGGTGGGCGGTGGAAGGTGTGGGGTGGGGGGCTGGGCACGGCCTCAGATAGAAAGGGCAGAAGGGGGGTGCACATGCTGCCCGTGGCGGTGGTCTCTCTTTCTTACTCAACACTTGTAAAGGACCCTCTCTACCCGCCTTTCCTAGATCTAATCCTGGAAGTGACAATTAAAAGCCATAATTAAGGACAGCTGCAAACTGACCACACTGAAGTTAATTCATTTTTCTATAGGAAACAAAGCTCTGGAACACTTTCTCGTTAAGCTCTCTCTCTCTCTCCCCCTCCTCTTCGCCTGTGATTTAGTTTGATTATTGCAGCAAGCCCCCCTCTCAAGTTGTTCTTGGGAAATCAGGCGTTTGCATTGTTTATTGAGGTAGTTGTAAGAGGAATATTGACTTCAAGGGAATCAGGACTTAACTTCCAGTGGACTATGGTAAATCCAACTTCTGAGCTAGAGTGCAATTGAAGAGCGTTTGTCCCTTCAGCCTTTCTTCCCTGCTAATCATTGCCCTCGAGTAAAACCAAAACCACCTCATTTCATTATTAATTATTGTTAGAGCATCATAAACGTGCCTAGCATTTTACTGACACGAGGTAAATAACTGCTCTGAAGCATTTACAATCTGAAGTGTTCAGTGCCTTGCAGGATTAGACCCGAAGGGCATGTCTACACTACAGAATTAAGTCAACCCAACTTAAGTAGGTTTATAGCCTCTGCAGTGATTCCATGGCTTGTTCCTGTAGATCCATTGCTCCTTGTGTCGGGGGTGTGTCAGCATCAGGAGCGCTTGCACCGATTCAACTGTCTGTCGTGTGGAGCGTTTTGGGATGGCTTCTGAACGCCAGCAACAGTTGATGTAAGCAATGCAGTGTCTACACCAGTGGTTCCCAACCCATGGCCCGTGGGCCAAAAGTGGCCCACAGGGTCTTTCAGAGTGGCCTGCGGCTCCCCCTGGCTGCAGAAGAGAGCCCCTGCCTAGGGATCCCGGTGGAGAGCACAGTTTCCCTGTTGCAGCCAGGGGGATGGGAGACCCTCCTCACTGAACTCCTTCCCTCTGGCTGCAGTGGGGGAGAGACCACCTGCTGGTGGAGACGGGTGGCCCTTCAGGGTTGTAAAAATTATATTTGTGGCCCTCGAGCCAAAAAGGTTGGGAACCGCTGGTCTGCACTGACACTACATCAACCTAACTACGTCGACACTGACTCCACATGTCTCGTGGAGTTACTAAGTTGGTGTAGTGAGCCAGTCGTGCCGGTGGGAGCGAGGTTGTAATGTAAATACTTACGAGTTAGGTCAGCATAAGTAGCCTTGCACACATCCTAGTTCCATCCCACAGTGCTACCTTTCCAACTCCACATGGGCTGCCTGACAGTCCTTTCTCACCATGCAGAGCCCCCGTGATCAAATCTTGCCCCAGTCAGTTGCGTGTACAACTTGCCAGGATCCCGAAAGCTGTGCTTGGTTTGCATTAACAGAAGAGATTGCAGCCACTATCTTCTGCAGAGAGATGCAGTTCATGGCCTAAGCATTCAGTCCTTCCTCTTTATTTCAGTGACGTTGGGGCATGTATTCCTAGCACTGTCTCTTAAAGAGCTGCGTTTGGCCAGTGGGCTCTGCGTTATCCTCCCTCGTACAATGTGCCTTTTCTGTTTATGCAACACAAGAACAAGAATTAAGTTATCTGCCGTGGTGGTTTCAGAAGCCGCCCACAGAAAAAGCTTGAGCTGCTAACAAGCTCAATGATGTCAGCAGAGTAGAAAGAATTGATGGTGGTGTTGGAATGGACAGCCTGCCTTTTAACCTTCTGCTCCATAGCTGGTTGATTTGCCTCATTGGCGTTCACTAGCAAACAATCCAAGTGTCCCACAAGAGAAAGTGAAATTAAAGTGTAATAATCTAGTGTCAGTTACTGCTGAGCTAGGAGAAACTGAAACTTAGTTTTTATTCATTTAAAAAAAACCTTTGGGAAGATAAGTTCCAGAGGGGTAGCCCACGAAAGCTTATGCCTGCAGCAATTACATTTGTTAGTCTTTAAAGTGCTACAGGACTGTTGTTGGTTTTGGGAAGATAGATAAAAGTCATCCATTAGCATGCAAGTTTTTATCAATTTGACGCTGCAAGTCGCACCACATTTAAAGAAACAGTCTGAGACATAAGCAGAAGCCTCTGCAGAAAAGCCTAGTTTTTATGGCCTTTGGGACAACAGATGATCGGTTGTCATGTAATGGGATTTTTGCAATGGGTACATTTGTTGATGCATGGACCTCAGATGGTTCAGGTAATTACTCAGAATTTTATGTGCGTGCACTATCATGGTAAATAAGCATGCAAATTAAGAAGCTAAATTGTGTGCAAATCTGGCCATAGAGTTTTAATTGGGGGAAAAAAGAAATGGTGGGATCACAAAAAGCCCAAATTAAAAAAAAAAAAGGACTTTAATTCAGAATTTCTTCCATCTTCTTCAACTTTCTCATAAACGAATAAGTTCATAAAAGGCTTCACCTCCAATCTGCTGAGGAAACCAGAGCCTAGTGCAGCTTCTTTTGCCTTGACAATATGCGTAAACATAGCCGCAGTGGCATACGTTGCCCAAATCTACCCAGAGAAACCAGGCACACAGGGAAACTGTAGATGGAATAGTTGCTGGATTGGAAAACAAGACACTGATTGTGCCTTCTCACTCTTTCTCTCTATGTAATGTAAACAGAAGTCCTACAGATCTCTACTCTGTATTAATTCAAATATAAAACATGCTCAGGTGAACTCTTCCTCCAGAGCTGTGACCTGCCGTTTAAAATCTCTTTGATTACTGCAGTTGGCCCTCATGGCAAGGTAGTCGCTCCTGCTGGTGCTTATCTTCTGTTTTGCTAGCGAGAACCACTGCTGAGCTCAGATGTTCTTGGGTTTTTTTGCCTCTCGATTTAGAAGAAGGGAGAAATTTAGATGGCAGTTGTTCCTTAAAATAGGCTACTGGGCAGGGTGAAGAGAGCGCGAAATATTTTGCTGTTTCAGAGTATAACATTATTTAGGAGTGACAAATCCATGACTAAATAAGATTGGTTACTGTTACCAGCTTGCTAGTGCACTGGTAATAAATAAAACCTCGAGTACCATATGATCTGCAAGATGTCTGCATTTTAAGCTAAAGAAAATAGTTTCCTGGTTTGGAATGATTCGTTAATGAGGCAATTCTCTATCAGGCATGTTGGTTTTTTTTATAAGTCAAAGGGCTTTTTGGCTGGAATTTCATAATAACCAGCCCTCCGAAGAAAGTTATTTTATCAGTATAGTAACAAGAGCTGAGCATAGATCGTGTAAACATTTTTCCAGTGAATAGCTGCTCATATTCCAGTGTAAAATTGGAAGTGCTCTCTTGTTCATTTTCTGTGAACATTAGTTCAGTATTGGAAAACATTAGCTGCAGCATTTTGAGAGGTATCTTAATGCCTTATATCACAAACCTATAGTCACAGAACAAACTTCTTATTTATACTACAGTAATGCCTAGAAGCCCCATTGAGATTAGGGCCCCATTGAGACAAGTGTTGGGTGTACATGGTAAGATGGTCCCTACCCCAAAGACTTTACAGTGTAGAGAGGCAAGACCGAGAAAAGGTGGGCGAATGGAAAGATTGTTGTTTCCTGACTGGGAGCCTGATTGAGTGTAATTGAAGCCAGTGGAAAGACTTCAATAGACTTTGGATCAGGGCCAAAGTGACTTCCCTAAGGTCACCCAAGGAGGCTGCAAAGAGGTGGAAACTGAACCCAGAGCTTTAGGTTCTCTTTATCCCGGTCTCTGTCCCCTTTTCTTTCCATTGTTGTTATGGGGGGAGACCTTTTATTTAAGCATGGCTTTCAACTGCTCTGGGAAAGAGTTACACAGAGGACTGTACACTGCAAGTTTAGTAATTAGCCCCCAATGTGGGGAGAATAAGTTAGTCGTCCTTTTCCTCGCCTGAATGTGGGGAAAATATACACCAGCTTTTGCTACTGAGCTGAGATTTTTCGAAGCACAGATTTCTTAACTACAGAAAGAGATTTGAAGTGATTATAGCTCGTTGGCTTAAAGATTCAGAGATGGCTACCAAAGAAATAAAAATAACTTCACAGTCTAAGTTATTATATGCTAAACAGAATTTCAATCAGCAATATCTCACCCTGGCTGGTGATACAAGCAAGCTTCCAGATTCTTGATGCACAGGCTGTATCTGACATGCAGCCTGGGTTCCTCTCCCTCGTTCAAAAGTCCTTTGCCTTCCAGGCGTTCCTTCAGGTGTTGAGTTGTGGGGGAGTGAAGATTGGTGATGATTTCAGTCCCCCTCTTTTATAGCTTCGTCCAGCTTGGGAAAGATTTATGCATGTGACATGGGGGGCTGCCCCCCATTGGTCAAGCAGTCTCCATTGTGTACGTGTTTCCTCTGTGAAACCTTTTGGGATGGCCATTGGGAGAGCAGATTCCCCTGAAAGGGCCATCAGCACGTCTGGTTATTCCATTATTGTACCAAAAGCTGGTCTGGGTGTTCTCTACCTTATAACATATTTCAATAGTACGTACACAGCAAAACTTCATAACTTCACATACAATAGCTGCACATACAATCCAACAGTACATTAATGTTTAGCAGACCAAGATGTTTAAAATGATACCTCACAAGGCATATTTTGTACAAAAAATACATTATTATATGACTGGGGAATATGGGGGTTCTGGGGTGTTGCCACAGTGTGTCACAGATGCTGAGATGATGTTTCAGTGGCAACTGTTCTTAGTCATTAGTAGGACCTATGCCCATGGCCGTGTCCCATGCTGATGGAACAATAGGAACAGACAAAGCTGAATTAGGGCATCAGCTGGAAGCTCAAGATGAAGGAATCCATGATCTAAGAGTATGCAACGGAGAAACCTCACTGCACATTAGATCCATGGCTGTTTTACAAACAATGGCTAGAGACAATTCCACATGTTTGATGAATTAACTGCTGAGTACTTGAGGCAGGTCCTAAAAGTATTTGAGAAAGCTAATTTTGTAATTGAAGTCTTTGATAGATATGACAACAGATATGGCAGCAGTTCGAGGAAAGTGATTATTCCCCTCTGTTTAGCACTGGTGAGGCCACATTTGGAGTATTGTGTCCAGTTTTGGGCCCCCACTACAGAAAGGATGTGGAAAAATTGGAGAGGGTCCATAAGAGTGTAACAGAAATGTTAGGGGACTGGAGCACACGACTTATGAGGAGAGGCTGAGGGAACTAGGCTTGTTAAGTCTGCAGAAGACAAGAATGAGGGGGGATTTGATAGCAGCCTTCAACTACCTGAAGGTGAGGTTGAAAGAGGATGGAGCCAGGCTGTTCTCAGTGGTGGTAGATGACAGAACAAGGAGCAATGGTCTCAACTTGCAGTGGGGGGGGTCTAGGTTGGACATTAGGAAAAAGTTTTTCACTAGGAGGGTGGTGAAGCACTGGAATGGGTTACCTAGGAACATGGTGGAATCTCTATCCTTATTGGTTTTTAAGGCCTGGCTTGACAAAGCCCTGGTTGGAATGATTTAGTTGGATTGGTCCTGCTTTAAGCAGGAGGTTGGACTAGATGGCCTCTTGAGGTCCCTTCCAACCCTAATATTCTATAACAGTAACTGTGAAAATGGCAGAAAGACTGTGCTGGACAGGATCTAAGTTTGGATACAGGAAATACCATTGGTTGGTGGACTTCCCGTGCCTCCATGGAAAATGTTTCTAAATGTGGCATCCAACAAGCAGTCATTTGTAAAATTCCTCTGTGAATGCACCTGAGTGTAGGAACACAAACCCTCCTTCTTGCTGGAGGCTTTTCTAATGGTGAAGTACCGAAGTCCATCACTAGTAAAGGTGTTGAAGAAACCCAAGACCCTACTCAAGAGGAAGCAGACACAAACATGCTTCTATATGCCAGTATGGCTTTTGGGTCTCTTGGTGTCAAAGGAACCATAATAGTTGGGTCACTTGATACAGATGTTTTGGTCCTTGCTGTCCACTAAACTTCCAAAAATGGAGCACCAAGATGACATGTGGATTGAAACAAGTACAACTGACAAGTATCGCTTTAAACCTGTGTACGCAATTTGTGACGCAGTCACTCTTGACTTCTGCAACGTGCGTCCTATTGTACATGCATTAACAGGGTGTGACTCTGTGCCATCCATATTTGGTTTGGGGGGGAAAAAGATCTGTGTTTAATGTTGAAAGAAAGGGAGCTTTCCCCTTCAGAGATCTTGCAAATTGGGAGTGACTGACAAGCTGCAATTTCTGCCAGGAAGTTGAGAGCAGTGCTGTGTGACCAGAGGGAGGAAAAAAGGTGTCCCAGAGACCTGAATTGCTTGCACCCCAGTCTAGACATGAAAAAGGAGAAGTGATTGACCAAACTCCCCCATGTGAGTTTTGAAGAGCATGTCAAAAGAGCATCTTGGCACACAAAGATTTGGATGTCTTTGTGCATATATAAACCAGATATTGGATCACCATTGCTATGTGAATGATTAAATACTTCCTGAATTCTTCAAGGGCCCAATGGCATCTAAGTGCCTACAAGACCTTATTTGTTTGTGCACCAGTAGGGATTGCCATACAATCAACCGTGTATAGTCAGAACAACCTTCCCTGCTCACAACTGGGTACGTGCCAAGCCATTGAAGACTGGTAACCCACCCACTCTCGGCAGAGATCATAATGACAAACCAGATTCTAGCAATGTTGACTAGAAATGTCACCAGCACTATTACATTTCAATGATTCCCATTCAAATTTATGATTAGATTTAAAAAAAAAATCTTTTAGACTGTTGTGATACTTTGAGGACACACAGAAATCCAATTTTTTGTCCTGAAAAAAGGCAGAGTCATTAAACTAACGGAAATAAATGCAAATATTTCAAAGTGATTATTTTACTGTGTTGATGTCATTGTTTATCCCTGTTTCTATGGTAATGGCACCGCGTGTGTGTGTGTGTTCGCGCGTGCGTGTGTGTGTATACATTAAGGTGACCAAATTGATGGTGTCTCCTGATCTCCTGTGGTGAGGGTAGTGGTTTTGTGAAGTAGAGCACTGGGGTCATTCTGCACATAGTGCACAATATAGAAAATCACAGACAGGAGTGGGCATAGGAAACCAGGCGTGGAGGAGGGTGTCAGAGGAAAGGAGGCTTGATTTTCAGGTTGGAGAGGAGCTGTGCAGGGCTTTGAAGGTGAGGACTAGAAGTTTGACTTTGACATGGTAGGAAGGGCAAGCTCGTGGAGAGATGAAGGGGTGATGTGGCCAGTTAGCTGTGCGAATCAACATGCAAAGTACTGAACTGAATGGAATTTCCAAACCTCTGATCTTCCAATAGCCACCTATGAATGGATAACTATAATCAGCCACCAGACCAGATTCCTCCCTCCCTTCCCCCCCAACTGATATTAGTGGCCTTTAATACCTGGCCTTTAGCACGTGCGGGCAGCTGAGCGACAGGAGTGTAGGAGTCAGCAGCCTGTCTTGGTTTCTCAGCTCATGTCTGAACTCCCGAGGAGCGCGTTAAGGTGGAGCATAGCCCTTGCCATACACAATGGGAGCCTTATGGCACTTTCCCTACTGCTTCATTGACTTCATGTCCATTCACAGCCCTCCTCTCATATACAACATTTCGACAGCTTGGTAGCTCCAGTGGAACGACTTCTGGATTATAATACTGTCGGAGAGGAGGCGAATCAGGACTAGTGCTACTTACTTCTGTTTTTCTAGAGGAGGAATAAGTTATGCAGAAAGTAACTGACTGAAATGGAAAGCTGAAGGAAACTAAATCGGGCTTGATTTGAGCAACCAGCTAGGCCAGTTATCGGTACTCAGGCTCACTGGCCATGCTACAGGCCGGGCTTTGCATCCAAGCTGAAACCCGCACTGCTGCATTACCAAGGCATTTCCAGCTATCCCACCCACGGCCATGTGGGGCTTTTCAAGCCAGAGTGGCATTACAGCATATCAGAGGGTCTGCTGTATTTTCCCTCTCTACCCCTTACTCCTTCGACTCGTCTCCTCTGGGGCTCAGACCTACACTGCAGCAATTACAGGAATTCTCTTCTTAATGTCCCCGCCTCAAACCTGCCTTGCAGGAAACATTGCAATAGCTCCGCTTCTTCCCCGTTTTCCCCGCACTCTGCACCCAGGCTCCGAGCTGCCTAGCAGGAGTAGAGCACTTCTGTTGTGTTCCCATTGCCCTAATTTTTCTGATTTCCAGATGGGACCCACGCTGCAGCTATGCAGGAGCTCTCCAGCTTTCCCACTCTCCTGTTCCCCATCTCTGGCCCATGTTTCAGACCTCCGTCCCTTTTTAATTTTCATCCTAAATTGGTCACTTCATTTTGCATCAATGTCCAGCTCTGGGGAAACATAAATATTTTTTCCAGCTGTATCAGCATTTAAAACGAACATTAGAGTGGGGGAGGCAGAGGAAGAGAAGAGACGGGAGGCGGAGATTTGTACAAATGGGACTATTTATGCGATCTATCCTTCTTACTAGTGTTACAGCCAGCTATAGATAGGGTTTAATTAAGCCATGTTAAATGCCTATCCAAATAACACAGATTTAACTTGTTGTGAAGTTCTATCGTCTGGAATGTGACATTGATGCAACCTGAATTAAATGATGCCATTTTGGCCCCCTTAGTTACGTGGTTACTATGCAGTTACTATCCTGATTCACAGACAAGTTTCTGTGGGTTTTGCCTCTAATATGATGAGATGAGCAGAATTTTTCATGGAAATTTACCTAATTTCTCAGAGACTGTTTCAGGTTATTCAGAAAACTGACTAAGAGTTGGCTAAAAGTTTGTTAATCATGAGGAGCATATTCCTTTCCCCCAAATTCCTGGCTTTCAGGGTTTGAGTTTTAAAATTAGGTACATGCAATAACGTGCAAATCAGAAAACCCTAAATGCAGTTGTGTGCTTAATTTGTGTGCAGAATGACCTTGATTGCACAAGTGAATCTGGCAATCATGTACACTAATGATCAGTTGACTTACCAATGCAAATTACACATGCAATTGCGTGCACCTAACTTTAAAAATCAAGACTGAGTATTTAAGTGACCTTATTACAGGTGCTAAGTATCCATAGGGACCACTGACCTATGGTGAAATGTAGGGTGTTCAGCACGTTTGAGAATCAGGCCAATTACTTAAGTGTCAAAACGTCAGGTTCTCAAATTTTGGAAAATTTTGATTTAAGTTCTTAAATTTCCTGGTTTCTTATGGATTTTTAAACAAAGTTAACATCTTATTTAATTGAGTTTTTAAGGCAAGAGATACTGTCAAAATAAACCTCCAATTTAAAAGCTATGTCCTTTGGTATATAAACCCATAGACAATTAAATTTGAAGTAATAGTACAAATCTCATTTAAACTTTTAACTTCACCATTTGTTTGCTTTTTCATTTTGCCTAACCATCAGCTTGGCTGGTTTAAAGTAAAGTGATCTCTTCCAGATCTCATGCACTCTTACCATACTGTTGTGCTTGAGATACTGCAAGGGCATTATCTTAAATTTAAATGAGAAAGCTCATGTTTTCATTTATACTGTTATATCGTTCAAGCCTAATAAAAATGACTAAAAGCAACTTAAAATAGTTTTTGGCATCCAAAGCAAGAGTTTAATTTGTTTCCCCAATATATTTACTCAAAACAAGTCAAGAACATCCATTTACACAGTGAAATCTGTTAAACACACCGTGTGTTCAGCCTGCATTTAGGAAAATTTGATTGACAGTCTTCAGTCTTCTGGCAAGGAACAGGCAAAATAATTACACTAGGAAATTCAAATAAGAATAGCTTTTGTTTCATTGGCTTTACTCTAGCAAAACGGTGGTATCTTACACATGAACTCAGGTATATGTTTTGCTTGGAGTTTGATATGTAATGGGGACAGGCAGAATGCAAAGGGGCCTAAGAGATCAGAAATACATACAAGGATAGGAGAATGTTGGGAATCAGAAGGAAACAGAAAATATCATATTGCCTCTTTATAAATCCATGGTACACCCACATCTTGAATACTACATACAAATCTGGTCACCCCATCTCAAAAAAGATATACTGGAATTGGAAAAGGTCCCGAAAAGGGCAACAAAAATGATTAGAGGTATGGAACAGCTTCCGTACGAAGAGCGATTAAAAAAGAGCGGCACAGTTCAGCTTGCAAAAGAGATGACTAAAGGGAGATATGATAGCGGTCTATAAAGTCATGAGTGGTGTGGAAAAAGTGAATATGGAAGTGTTATTTACCCCTTCACATAATACAAGAACCAGGGATCACCTGATGAAATGAATAGGCAGCAGATTTAAAACAAACAGAAGTATTTCTTCACACAATGCACAGTCAACCTGTGGAACTCTTTGCCAGAGGATGTTGTGAACGCCAAGATGATAACGGTTAAAAAAAACCTCAATAAATTCATGAGGGATAGGTCCATCAATGGCTACTAGCCAAAATGGGCGGGGATGCAAAACCAGGCTCTGAAGTGTCCCTAGCCTTTGTTTACCAGAAGCCAGGAATGGGCAGCAGGGGATGGATCACTTGATGATTCCCTGTTCTGTTCATTCCCTCTGAAGAACCTGGCATTGGCTGCTGTCAGAAGACAGGACACTGGGCTAGATGGACCATTAGTCTGACCCAGTCTGGCTATTTTTATGAGATAGCATAATCAGATTAAACCTAGGAAAATTCATTGGGAGTAAAGCAATCCCGACCACCAGAACTCAGTGGAGCGTGGGGATCGGCTGTGCTGGATGAGATTGGAGGGATAGTGGACAGCAAAATGGATGTGATATTGTAAGGTAACTTATTTTGAAATTGAGCTACGTACACAGAGGCACTGGGCCTTGGAGAAGGGAAGGAATCTTCCTGCTCTGTGTAGCAGTGATGAGGTCACACCTGGAAGATTGCGTTCTTTGTTGGACGTGGCGATTCTAGAAACAAATGGAGAGAGTGCAGAGGGAAAAGCAACCAACGTGCTGCAGAAGTTAGAGGGAGAAACTATGGAGAAAAGAACTAAATGGGCTGAATTGTCTGAATGGCAGAAAAATCTGGCATTCCCGCATGCAGTCCATGTGTCCATGAGCAGGTGTGGGAACTGCACACATGCTTTTCGTGTCTGGCCAACAATCCTTCTTAAATGGATGTTTCTGGTTGCATTTAGCGCCAAACTTTACTTTTTAGTTTGAAGGGATGGTGCTTCAATGCAGCTGGGATAAATCAGCCTAGGTCCCTTGACGGCAGTGGCACCAGGATGATTGACACCAGCTGGAGACCTGGCTGTCTTCTGAGTTCGGCAGGTAAGAGAGAGAGAGCTGAGTGATGTGAGCAGAAGACTGAGAGCCGATCCTAATCTAAATTTTAATCCCAGCATGGTCACTGGTTTGTCTCCTTGGCTTTGGGCACGTCACAGAACCTCTCTGCTTAACGATCCCTGTTTTACAGAACAGAACCTTGCAAAAGGATGTGAGAATTAGCTCCTGTTTGTAGAGCACTGAATTAGGAGTTTGTATAGATTAATACCAAGCGCTGTTGCTCAGCAATGCAGTGGTGTGGATGTGTGTGAGTTACATACGGTGTAAGAACCTATAACTCTTGCATGGTGGAGGTGTACTGTGCTGTAAATTCTCCTAAATTTACAGGAAAGCACTGTGTCAAATACTGTGGGTTAGGAATTAATTTGCCCTGAGGTCAGACTGGCAATGACTTTGATTTTTTTTTTTTGCCTTCTGCTGCAGCATGGGGCATGGATCACCTGGACATATCTCCCCTAATTAATCAAGGCCCTACTATTGCCAGGGCCACAGGCATTGGTGACCCCTCAGTCTCCTCTGTTCTCTGCCTGTGGGGCAAACAATTTAGTCTCCTGAGGACTGAAGTGCTTTGGTAAAGTACTGGGTGAAATTTAATGGCCCGTGTTATGCAGGAGGCCAGATTAGCTGTCCTAATGGTCTCTTCTGGCTTTAAACTCTGAAGCTAAACAATTTGTTTGGCTGGTTGATTGGAAAAACACCTGTATTCTAAAGGTTGATTTTTAAAATACTAAGGCACAAGATAGCTTTATTCTTTCTCTTCCCGAGAGCAAGAATGTTTTTTAAAACTAGCACCTGCTTCCAGTCCATGGACTGCAGACTCGAGACAACTGGTAGGGTCACAGATTTCTAAGGTTGGCCTTTCTGTTACCTGTCTTGGGTCTCCTAGATCTGTTGCTTTAGATCTCTGGTGCTCTTGCAGAAGCAGTTTCAGAAATTCAGACACTGGTGCGTAATCACTAGGATGGCTTCATCTTTAAAAGCCTCTTGCGGGGGTTCTATCATATTCAGTTGAGCAAACCACATCCTTTATTTACCGCTCTGTTTTAGTCTGTGGCTTTAGTGCCTTGGTATCAAAGTGACTTGTCAGTTTCATTTCATCTTTAAAACTGTAGAGACAGAGAAAGGATGTGCTATGCTTGCACTGGGTCCATCCAAATCAAGATAGAACTGTAGGCAATATCATCTACGGTTCAACCTTCCAATGAAATCAGCTGTTGCAATCTCCGATGCCAAACAGATAATTCTTATTTTTATCTCGGACTTTCTCTGACTGCTAACCCACTGGCATGTTGGTGCTTTTGCTGACAAACGTGAGAGAAATGCTCTTTTTATTCAGGTTATGACCTACAGATTTAAGGGGTGAGCTGATTACCTTGACCAACTAGTAGACGGCTCTCAGGCGTATGTTGTATTCACACAGATGAGCTACACATAGCTAGTGGCTTTTCCTTCCCATTTGCCACAGCGATTCAGTGTTTCCAACTCTTGTGATTTTCATCATGCATCTCTCAATAATTGATGGCTTTTGATCTTAAAGCCCCAGCTTCTAGTGTCATGTGATTACATGAGACTTTCAGCTTTCACTTTTTAAAAAAATGTAAGTTTTTCAGTCTTCATGGCTGCAGAGAAAAGCTTGAAATGTGATTCTTAAAGGCTCAAAATCCAAAAAGCAAATCAAAGGACCCAATATTTATTGGCTTAAAAATAACATGACTATTCATAGCTAAGCATGTTAACAGTACATTCATGTATCTCTGCTGGTGCATGCCATAGTAACTTGACTTTTTTCATGCTGTGTCCTCCAAAATCTTAACTCTGGTCCCCATTGGGTCCATTGTTTGGTGGGAACATCTGACAGTGGTTTGGTTTAGACAGACCTTCTCTGGTATAAAGTGAACTTGGGAAAAGGAAACTAAAATGGCTATCTAAGGCATCTGGAATATTACCAGGCATCATTTGTAGTCTAGCTGTTTTCTCATCCAGTATTCAGAACTAATGACTTAATTTGACACCTGCAGTGCAGTATTTATGAGTGACACTGACAGCAACTACCAAGGAAGAGGAAGAGAAAAGTGGAGAACTGAACAAATGGTATTTGTGAGGCACTAACAGTCCAAGATCCAAAGGAGACGTGGTCCCTGCCACAAGAACATTTGAAACTTAAATTGCGGGGAGTGTGTGGTACCCGCTAAGGAGTGGAGGAAAAATGGACCCATGCAGGAACATAAGGAATGCAGTAAATTGCCAGCATAATGAATATAGCTGAGTGTGTAGCAGTGAAACCATCTCTCAGCAAAAGGGCTCTTTGTGTGCCATTAGTGGCCTATTTTAGGAAGTTGATTCCGTAAATGAACAAGGCTGTGGAATGGAGTTTTCCAATTCCATTACCTGCAGGGTCACCCTGTCCTCTCAGAGAGCACACAGCCAGAGAGCGGTGTTGCCTTGCCCCATGGCGTATGAGCTTTACTCTGATTACTCAGGAGTGTCAGTGGGACAGTAGAGCAATGGTGGTTGGTAATGGATGCTGGAGGAGGTGAATTTGGGCTGGCAGTTTTGACATGCAGAACAATGCGCCCCCCTCCCCTTCAAAAAAGCTAGGCCTAAAGGAATGGGGTGGGTTGGAATATCCTCCCCCGAACAACTTGAGAAGATGGAGAGCAAGAGGCTTATTGGGACAGAGCAACCATAAAGACAGGTCATTAATAAAAGGACTGTGTGAGGTGGCAATCATGGTAGTATGGGACATGCCAGTGGCATAAATTATGAGGGGGGTGGTGTTGGAAATGGGGGGGGGGAGCTGTGGTGAAGCCTTAGATCCTAACACCCCAAACTTTGACCGTGCAGCTGGGGATTTGCATTTCTTGGTGCCACCTCCATTTAGACTGGAATTGTGTAGGAACAGAGAGTTCCTCCAAAAGGAATGTTTGGGGAGCGCAGATGTGAAACAGCTCCGTGCATGCAGCTCAGCTGTCAATTAGCTAGCACAGGAGCCTGAGCTGGGGAAACAAAAGGTACCGCCAAGTGCGGCGCAGGACTGGTGTGGGCAGTGGCCTGCATCTCTGCCACAGAGAGGGCCGGGAAAGCCAGAGGGAAAACTAGCCATGAGAAATTTTAACACTTTCCAGAGAGAGCAAAGAGTGAAATCTGGAGGTTGTTCGGAATATTTTCTGAGACCGGAGTGGAAATAGAATGGAAGCGTTCTGCCTGCTACAGGAGAGCATTTGTACATGAGGAACAGGCATAGAGTAGGAAGAGAACTGAGAAGGGGCCAAATGTATTAAGAACATAAGAATGGCCATACTGGGTCAGACAAATGGTCCGTCTTGTCCAGCATCCTGTCTTCCGACAGTGGCTAGTGCCAGATGCTGCTGAAGGAATGAACAGAACAGGGGAGTTTCTCATTGATCCATCCCCTGTCATCCAATCCTACCTCCTGGCAGTCAGAGGCTTAGGGACATTCAGTGCATGGAATTATCCCTGACCATCTTGGCTAATAGCCATTCATGGACCTATCCTCCATGAACTTCTCATTCTTTTTTAAATCCAGTTATGCTTTTGGCCTTCACAACATCCCCTGGCAAGGAGTTCCACAGGTCGACTGTGCATTGTGTGAAGAAGTACTTCCTTTTGTTTGTTTTAAATCTGCTGCCTATTCATTTCATCAGGTGACCCCTGGTTCTTGTATTATGTGAAGAGGTAAATAACACTTCCATATTCACTTTCTCCACACTAGTCATGATTTTATAGACATCTATCATATCTCTCCTTAGTCATCTCTTTTCCACGCTAAACCGTCTCAGTTTTTTTAATCTCTCCTCATATGGAAGCGGTTCCATCCCTCTAATCATTTTTGTTGCCTTTCTCTGTACCTTTTCCAATTCTGATATATCTTTTTTGAGATGGGGCTACCGGAAGTGAACGCAGTATGTGAGTTGTGGGTGTGTCATGGATTTATATAGTGGCATTGTTATATTTACTGTCTAATTATCAATCCCTTTTCTAATGGTTCCTAACATTCTGTTAACTTTCTGTTGCACATTCAGGGTTGGAAATAGAGAGGGAGCTGCAGTGAACCTTTAGATCCTAACATCCCAAACTTTTTGACTTTCATCCACAATGACTCCAAGATCCCCTTCTTGAGTGGTAACAGCTAATTTAGACCCCAAGATTTTGTACGTATAGCTGGGATTGTTTTCCGGTGTGCATTACTTTGCATTTCTAAACATTGAATTTCATCTGTCGCTTTGTTGCCCAGTCACCCAGTTTAGTGAGATCCCTTTGTAACGCTTGGTAGTCTGTTTTGGACTTTACTATCTTGAGTAATTTTGTATCATCTGCAAATTTTGTTACCTCACTGTTTGCCCTTTTTCCAGATCATTTATGAATATGTTGAACAGCTGTAGTTCCAGGCAGATCCTTGGGGGCCCTGCTATTTTACCTCTCTTCATTGTGAAACCTGACCATTTGTTCCTATCCTTTGTTTCCTATCTTTTAACCATGAGACCAAGTGTGCAGAGGAAAAGGAAAAAGTTGAGGTTAGAATGGGAATTCCCGTTTGGCGGGATCAGAGGAGGAAGCTAGACATTTCCAGGGAATCTGCAGAAGTATGTTGGTGTTGATGTTTATCTAACACTGCTCTGCTACTGGGGTAACTGCTGCAGAAGAGCAGAAAGGAAAGGCATCATGGGGAGTTAAGAGAGATCTGTGGAGGTCAAAGGCTTTCCTTGCCATTCCTGAGCATTTATGTGTATGGACTGAATTCTGCCTTTGGAATTTCTCACACATCCCCAGCTGACGTCAGTGGGAGCTGTGCATATTTACCTAATGAACTGGCTACATCTTCAAAGCCCTGTATAAACTCTAATTAACTGATCAGTTCTCACAACAGCCCAGTGAGGGAGTGAAGTAGTAATATCCCAGTTTTACTGATGGGGAAACTGAGACCTAGGATAAGGGCCTAATTTAGGGCTTGTCTACCTTGGTAAAATTACTGGCATAGGTATGCTGGCAAAACTCCCTGTCTGGACACTTATCCTGGAAGAAAAGTGCTTTTTTTCTGGTTTAGTTTGTCGCTTTGAAAGCCGGTAATCTTCCCCATCTAGACAAACCCCTTGTATATTTGGATCTTGTTTAGACCTTTGTCTGCTAAGTTGAAGAGCCCTCTATTATCAAATTTCTGTTCCCAATATAAACACTCGTAGAATGTGATCAAGTCACTCCCTTGACCTTCTCTTTGACAAAATTAGACTAATTCAGACTAGAAATGAGGCACACATTTTTTTTAACGCTGAGGGTAATTAACTGTCAGGACAATTTACCAAGGGCTGTGATAGATTCTCTATCTCTGGAAAATTTTTAATTATGATTGGATGTTTTTTTCTAAAGGAGACATTCTCATGTCAGTTGAAATCAGTGGAAGATGTAGAAGCCAGCAAATTAGGCTGTAGGTGATTTTCTCAAAGCAAGTTAATGACAGAGCTGGGATTACATTTTGGGGGATTCCGATTCACATCCTTGTACACATTCCTTTAGGTTATGCTGATTTATACTGCTTGGCTGAAGGAAGACTTTGGCCTTATGTGTTAACCTACAGATTTTTGTCCCTCTGCCTGGTGAGTTTAAAGTTCACTATCGTGAATAGGAGCTGAATGAGAAACAGGGTGGTAATCAGGTTTGGAAAATGGTGGGACTGAGAATAAAGCGCTTCTTATGAGCCAGCCGTAACCTCCTGCCAACTTCAGCTAATTTGCAACACCAAGACAAGGGAACAGCTGAGGGCTATGTAGGGAGATGCTCCCTGCAGAACATTCTCTGAGACTGTAGTGTGGCACTGGCCTTAGGCCAGTAACGCTACAGACACGCTAGGGTATTAAAAGCCCTGGCAGATATTTTAGACAAGGAATCAAAGGGTCAAGAAGAACCAGTGGGTCAGTAAATTTGCAGCTAACAGTGTGCTGGGGAGCAAGGAGTCTCGGGAGGGAATTCTTTCAACATTTGTGGAGAGGAGAGTGGAAACAGAACAGGAGGCAAAGCATTTGTTTTCTAGATTAAACCACCAGGGATTTGCCTTTGTCATCATCCTCATCCTCATCTTGCTTTAACAATTGCCACTCCCGTCTGTGTGTCCTCCCTGGGCCACGGCTTTCTAGACTCCAGCATGTGCAGAACATTGCTAGACAGCATTTTTTATGTATAAAGGGGACTGCTCATAATCTCAAACCACTTACTTGCTTCTCTGTACATTTCAAATTGCCCTTGCTTTTAAAAATTGTTCAGAAAGTGAGTGTATTGTTTAATCACATTAGTTTGTTATTGTAGGGTTGCTCATGACTGCGGAGCTATGGACAGTTCTCCCTACTTCTGCTCTCTGTATTGCTCTTAAAAAAAAGAACATTTAGCAAACTTTTTTGGGGGTGAGGAAGTTTAGGAAGAAGAAGCCCGCAAAACAGGGTGTACGTGGGATTTGAATGATGTATAGATTTGGTGCTGGTCTTCTGCACAGGGGCAAAATTCTTCTATGAAGAATTTAAGACCCAAATTCTCAAAGATATTTAAGTGCCCTACTCCCTTTGATTTCAATAATATATGAATGACCTGGGTCTAATAAACTGCAAGCAGATTAAAAAGGAAAAGAACTCTAAAAATTGGTGGTCACGGTGACCTTCAAAAACAGTTTTATAGTTGTTTCTACTTCATTACAAATGAAAGAGAACAAATATAAAAACATAAAAATACAAAGACTGCAATCCCCATTGGTAATGGTATCTTTCCTAATAGCCGTATGAGGATGGCGCAACCTCAGTAACCCTTTAACAAGTTACCCTGTGACCCTGGTTAGAATAAACTTTGCCAATAGCAAGTGGTGATTTCACAGGCCTGGAGGTTTTTATAAACTAGGTTTGTTGTTCTGATCACTAGGAGGGAGAAATAGAAGATTAGGGTTGGAAGGGACCTCAGGAGATATCTAGTCCAATCTCCTGTTCAAAGCAGGACCAACCCCAACTAAATCATCCCAGCCAGGGCTTTGTCAAGCCACACATTAAAAACCACTAAGGATGGAGATTCTACCACCTCCCTAGGTAACCCATCCCAGTGCTTCACCACCCTCCTAGTGAAATATTTTTTTCGTAATATCCAACCTAGACCTCCACCACTGCAACTGGAGACCATTGCTCCTAGTTCTGTCATCTACTACCACTGAAAACAGCCTAGCTCCATCCTCCCTGGAACCAACCCCCTTTCAGGTAGTTAAAGGCTGCTATCAAATCCCCCCTCATTCTTTCCTGCAGACTAAACAAGCCTAGTTCCGTCAGCCTTTCCTCATAAGTCTTGTGCTCCAGCCCCCTCATCATTTTTGTTGCCCACCGCTGGACTCTCTCCAATTTGTCCACATCCTTTTTGTAGTGGGGCGCCCAAACTGGACACAGTACGCCAAATGCAGCCTCACCAGTGCGGAATAGAGGGGAACAATCACTTCCCTTGATCTGCTGGCAACGCTCCGACTAATGCAGCCAAATATGCCATTAGCCTTCTTGGCAACCAGGGCACACTGCTGACTCAGATCCAGCTTCTTCTTCACTGTAACCCCCAGATCATTTTCTGCCCAACTGCTACCTAGCCAGTCGGTCCCCAGTCTGTAGCTGTGCATGGGATTCTTCCATCCTAAGTGCAGGACTCTGCACTTGTCCTTGTTGAACCGCATCAGATTTCTTTTGACCCAGTCCTCCAATTTGTCTAGTTCATCCGCATCCTATCCTTGCCGTCTAGCATATCTATCACTCCCCCCAAGCTTAGTGTAATCTGCAGATTTGCTGAGGATGCAATCCACCCCATCCTCCAGATCATTAATGAAGATGTTGAACAAAACTAGCTCCAGCACCGCCCCCTAGTGCACTCTGCTTGTTACTAGCTGCCAGCTAGACATTGAGCCATTGATCACTATCCATTGAGCTCGGTGATCTAGCCGGCTTTCATGTAACAGCTCACATATAACAAACACCTTGTGCTGCGTTAAGCAACTGGCTCCTTCCTACTTAAGCCCCTTTATTTCTTTTCTTTTTCACTTGCTGCCCTTTTAACATCAGAGTTCCAAGGGCTCATTCAATCACTTCCTTAGTTCCTTAGGATGTTGGATTGTAAACGATGAATCGGGCGTAGAGGCCGATTCTGATGTTGTATACACAGTGTTAACGCTGAAGGCAGTGGAGTTCTAGCAGTGTAAAAAAGAAACCAACCCTGATGAGACAAGCATCAGTTCTACTGTCTTATTTGTCTGGAAAACACCATGAACATTTTAGGGTGAATTTAGGGCTTATTGAGGCCCCGAAGTCATTACCCATTGAAGTCATTGGAAAGACTCCAATTAATTTCAGCTGGCTTTGGATCAAGTCCTCAGTGACTGGTTACCAGGACTGGTCAGAGAAAGCTACGACGCTTTGTGCATATTCCAGCTGTGAGTCCTCCTTTTGCAGTGACTACCAAAGGCCTATACTGTGTGCAAACAGCCACAGAGCTGGGACCGCCAACCTGACTTCCCCTGCAACTTCAGATGGGTTCAGACCTCTGCTTTCCAGAGATGAAAGACAAGTGTCTCAAGGCTGAAAAAGTCAACCGCTTTTTCCCACCTGCATCACTGCCCAGTTATTAGAAACCAGAAGGTAAAAACAGAGCCTTGAAAACAGCCAACCCCTTCTCATTTTCCCAAGCCATAATAGGGTTTTGCCTCTGCATATGGAAACTTATCTGTCAGATGCAGACTGATAATGTGTGTTAGTAATAATACCAAGCATTAATTAGCCCTTCAAACCACTGTGCAGACATTAACAACCAATTCCAAATGCCCCCTGGGAGGTGGTGGTGGGGTTAATATCATTAGCCCCATTTTAGAGAAGGGGAAGTTGAGACAGAAAGGTGTCCCGACTCACCCAAAGCCATGAATCGATGGCAGAGGCAGGGTTTTGGTTCAGGCTCGCCTGTCCGGACCAGTCCTTCTCTGGGGAGGAATGATTATCCTCATGGTTAATGCATGCTGGGAGGTGAGAGAGCAGTCCTCGGTTCTGCCCAAGTTTCTGGTGCGGCTTTTGGCAAATCCCTGTATCTCAGTTTGCCATCAGTAAAATGGGGAAAATAATCTTAACTTATTAAGGTGGAAAAGCTTTGGACAAGGACTTTCTCTTACGATTCATATGTGCAGCGCCTAGCACAGTGGGCCGCTGATTTTGGTGGGGGCGTCTGTGCGCTGTGGTGTACAAATAATAAGGAAACGCTGTTGCTGATAGAAATTAGCCCAGCCTACCCTGTGACCTGTCAGCTCTGTAGAGGCAGATTGTCTCCTCTTCCCTAATTCACTCAGGTAGCATTTCCCGGGTAGTCTTGTTTCCTCTCTCCAAAGTGCAGGAGTAGGAGGTGTTGGTTTTGCACTGCCAGAGAAATTTGCTGCACCTGTTCTATTGTTGTATCCCAGAGTCTGCTAGTTCAGACTTGCTGCTTTCTCTGTATCTGGAGGAAAGTGCCCTGGCATGATTCAGAGGACGGTATCCTTGTGCCAAATGCCAGCTGTGAGAGGAGGAGTGAGAAGTGGTGAAAGGTGAAAGCAGTGGCTGTTGCTGTTCACAAGATCTAGGAGATTGTTCCTTAAAGTCTCGCCTGCTCTTGCAAAGATCTCGCTTCCTCTGCTTAGCAAAAACCCAAACCTCAAAGCAAACTTCAGCTGCTTGTATCTACTTTTAATTTCCCTCTTTCTAGCCACTTCCTTCCTTATACCCCCTCTGCTATAATCTCATTGTTTGTTTGTCAGGGAACCAAGCACAGAATGAGATGGCTGTCCTGATCATGAAGAAACTAAGGAGGAGGGCTTCCTTATAGCAATAACCAAGGGGAACCCGTAGCAGCCCGCTCTCTCTGCTACCCTTCAGCCCTTGTTTTGGGAGAAAGAAGCCTAGCACTGATTGCATCTCCCTGCCAGGAGAACACTGGCTGCCTCACCTCTTCGCCTCCCTTCCCCCTCCAGTTTTTCCTGGGGTTGGTATCAATCCAAGCACAGACATTCCTTCCTCTTCCAGCTTTTACTCCAGCCTTGGGCTGCCTTTCCCATCTCTCTCGGTTGCTTTTCCCATTTGACCATCACTTCGCTGCATCCGTCTCGCTTTGCGTTCATGTAGTTCAGTCCTCGTTCCAGGCCCTCTTGCTGTCTTTGTTAATTGCTCTTTTCCTCCCCCCTCCCCACTTCCTAAAGTGTGGCCTGTGGCAGTAATGTAACTGGGGCATAATACAAAAGGCGCTCGTGCAATGCCAGGTTGCCATTTAATAACAGGAGTCTGGTTACTCCAAAAGAAATAACACACCAGGGCAGCCCTCCTCCTCTCTCCTCTTAAAGTTTAATTAGAGATTAGGGTGATGTACGGGGGCCGCAGGAGTGGTTTTGTGGTGTTCAGACATTTGCAGGTAGGTTGGATGCTCTGAGACCGCTGCTGCCTTAGCTCTTAGCATGGTCTTTATTGATCCTTGAACTTCTTTGATCCTTGAACTGGTTCCCTCTCTCTGGCTCTCCTTCCCCACACTTGTTATCAGCCGGAGCCAGTTCCGTTTGGCTGCTGTTCTCATGCCCATGTGTTTGATCCAGACCTTTGCAGTTCAAAGCTGGATGAACTGATTTGGAGCACTAGCTACCTTTGCACTATCTTCCAGTGAATTCAGTGATCGGGCTGTCCTGTTTGACTTCCATGGAGACTACAGAGCAGGAGCAGCATGGACTGGGGCCGTGCAAGAGAGCCTCCACTGGCACCTTTATACTGGGAATACTGGGAATCTTTACGTTGTGGACACTTGTCCAGTAGGGACCAGATGAAGGTTACCGGAGCGGCCGTCACGGTGTAATGTGTTTTGATCATCATGGGCCAGGCTCTCGAAAGAGTCTCTGCTCCCATTTAGGCACCAGAATCGGTGGCCAACTTCTCACGTTGGCCAACTTTATAAGCCTGGCCTTGAATGTCATCGTGGGAACTGCTGGGTGCTCAGCCCGTTTGAAAATCAGATCTCAGTCGTGGGAACTGAATGCTAGAAAATGTGGCCTGATGGTCCTGGGTTGCAGTTGAGCCAGAGACCAGGAAGTGGGTGCTTCTGTGACCTGTTAAGCGTGCTCTGAACCTCTGCCTTGCTTCACTTGCAATAAAATGCAGGTTGCCCCTTTCTAAAGGACCCTGGAGCAGAGGACAATTAACCATCATCCTTAGTAGGGTCTGTTTGCAAATACGTGGACCATATTTTCCCCTGTGTCTCGGAGCAAAGTTACCCTTCATGTCCATAAGTGTCTGCCATAGCTGGTAGTTATCAAAGGTGCACTGTACCCTATTTAATATCCAGTCTGACTTAGAAAGTTTGTTTCCTTTTGGCTTCATTGGTTTGATTGCAAAGCAGACTGCATCGCCGATGTGACGTCCTCTTATTGAGACTGCAGTAGGCAAACTTGAGCCAGCCTTTGCAGTAGACAGTGTGGAAATTCTGCTCTCCACACAAACATGGTGCCCGCATACTTAAACCCAGTTGTGTGGCTTTGATATTTGGGTGGAGACGATGTAAACCCAATATCCTGACTGCTGAACTCATCACCTCTTGTCACAGGAGTGTTTTGGCCAAATTCCTACATTGGGTACTCATCTTCTACCTACCTAACATTTCCTCCTGCAGTTTCAACTCGTCAAGGTATTCACTTCCTGTCCTAGGCTGTCCACTGTTGCTGATACTTACTACCTAGAGCTCTTGTCACACTAAATTACTATTATTATTTGTATTATTGTAGTTCATAGGAGACCCAGTGACGCTGCCCCTATTGTGCTAGGTGCTGTACAAACAGAACAAAAAGACAGTCCCTCTTCCAAAGGTATTGGGTCAGAGGGAGAACACACTGGATGGAACACTTGACATTCGCAATGCCTGTAAATCATCTTGTGTCCAAGCACACCAGTTGTTCCAGGTGTTGCTCCAAACATTAGTTGTACCAATAGGTTGCAACTTTGGGGAGCAGGTCTCCAGCCACGTCTGACTGAGCTGACATAGTCTGCAGTACTTTTGGTTGGGCAGCTGCGAATGCTGTGGTTGCACGTATTTTGTTGGTCATCCTATTTCCATCCCACAATGCAGAGCCTCATGCTTAGAAATTACCCAGGAACTCCTGCTCTCAGCAACAGACGGGTGCTTCAGGATCCCCAGAACGCAGTGGTGCAAGCACAGGTGTAAGGCATGTTGACCTACCAGAAAGGTTCTGCTGTCAGAAATGAACTTGCTGTGGGGACCGCCCAGTGCAGTTCATATGGCAAGTGATGCGATGACTCACATCAAATAACCAATGTGCTTGCAATGGTTTCCTCCCTTAGTGTAGACACATCCACGCTGAAGCCCTACTGTATCGCTTAGTAAGTCGGTTTGCAGGGGGGTCTGGAATCCTTGGCTAGAAACACGTTAAAGCAAGTCACGATCAGAACGAGGCATGCTTCGGTGTGTGAGGGATGCTGCTTTACAAATAAACACAGGGTGATACTAGTGGTGTGTGAGTGTTTGTTATCCAAACACGGACTGTAATAAGGGCCTGTGTTTGAGTAGGAGACAGAGAGGCTAGTCTGTGGCGTGACCAGTTGGATTTAACTCCTTCATTTCAATTTGTATTGCACACTGCTCCGCTTTTGGGAGTCGCCCCATGAAAACTTCACACCACTCCTAGCATAGCCACGGAATCGTCTTCACAACAAGACAACGGGGCTACAGGGCAGGGCTTTGTTTGGCATCTTTTTTTGGAGAAGAAAAACAAACTTGCTAGAGGGCTGGAAATGAGAGCTATTTACATTTAAGTGGCACCAAAATATACGCTTCAGGATAGTGAGGGGTCGAAACCAAAAATGAAAACGGAAGAATAGACATTCCCCAGCTCATGTTTGAGTATAAAAGTATTTGCTGTGAGTCTTTCTTCCTTCCAACTCTTTACAGTGAATTTTGGTGCTGATGACGTGTGCGTGTCTGACAAATGTTGAAGTCTTCTAGTTATTCTTAGAGTAGGCGCCGTCTGGGCCCTGACAGCTTTGCCAGTGCATTTTCTCCTGTATCTAGAAGGCTCCCCCTAGCAATGGAAATATGACGTTCGTCTCATCAATCTTTGATATCCCTCTGGCTACGTTTTTTTGTGTATGAGGTGGACACCTCTACAACTGGACCTGGACTCAGGCCTCTGGCTCATTTCATCAAAGCGTTGTTGGATGCCAGTGGCTTTTGGTGCTTTATGTGAACCAGCAATCCAACGGTGACAGACTCCATATTTCCTTCCCAGTGCCTTGGGCACTTTACCTCTCTGGAATGTGATCTGTTCTCCAGAGTTTGGATCGTCCTTTCACATGAGAGTGTGCAACTGCTGCTAGTGTGATGAGAGCCGCATGCATGCCAGAGCTGCGTGTCTATTGCACTCCTTTCCCCACTTCCCTTTCCTGGTCTCTCGGAATCCGGTCCCTTTCAGACTGGCCCAGATGTGCTGAAAGGCACCCAAGGACAAAGGCTCCTTTGTAGAGAGCTGCAGCTGGGCACATCCATGTCCTTCTCTCTCCGTTGCTTCTCAACCCTCGCCTATCCTCACAGCACCACCCAGTGACGGCAGCGCCTGTTGGGAGGAGCATTTCTAGGTTTGACGTCGGAGTGCCAGCCAGTGAGCATTTGGATTCTGCTATGTTATGGAACCGATGCTCTTGAGGAGGGTGGCACAGAAGGAAAAAATAAGCAACCATGTGGCAGTGCAATATTAAGACCTTCCATTTATAAAGCCCAGATCCCAAAGTCCTGTCTCATTTTTCTACCTGCCCTTACTCAGTCGAAGCTCCCATTTGAGTCCCTCATCTTTCATTCATTTCAAACACTGTGCATGGCTGTCACGGTAGCTGTTCTGCAATAGCAGGCAGCTGCGATTTGGGAATCGGGGCGCAACCCCTGGGATTGCAAATTTGGACTGTCCTGTTTCTGTTGCCCACAGAGAGGCTGTAGTCCCATTTCTGGTTCCGTAACAGTTTATGTGGCTGCAGAGGAGGGGAAAGTGAAATCTGCAGGGGGGGGGGGAGCAGGGACCAGAAATGATGGTTCTTGCACATGAGATATGAATGTTCACAACTGGTCTCTCCTAAAAGACTCTCACGTGCCAAATACACCTTCACAATGTGGTGCAGTGTGGACGTGAACCAGGCAGCCGCTGTTGCGTTTACTAACCCTTTAGTGGCGTGTATTTTCCTCCAGTGCTCCCAGCTGCAGTGCCTTGCTTCTTCCTGCCCCCTAACTCTCTAGAATAGAAAGTGATTAGCTGAAGGGCATCTTCTGCACCCAACAGCCTGCCTCGGCAGCAACACAGTGGGTTGTGTGTGCACGTGTCACTCTCTTCCCTGAGTTCGGAGTGTGGACGTAGGCAGCAACAGAACATTTGCTGGTCACTGTCATGACTCATTCATATTAGAGCCCTGCCAGGCCAGAACGAGTATTTATAGGAGCTGCCCGAGAGGATGATGTGACGCTTCTGGAAAAGGCAGCTGCGTGGGTTAACAGCTGCGTCGCTAGCGTGATCTGCACAGGACAAGGCTGTTGCCTTTTGCCTGATTGCAATCGTTTAATGCAGTCCAAATCCATAGTGTTGAACGAGTGGGTTGATGGCTGCTCTGGGAGAATTACTACACGGCACGGTGCGGCAGAAACGCTGGATGCACCACCCTGGCAACGTCGTGTTGCCAGCCCTGGAAATATTTTGTATTTGGGCTCAAACAGGAGAGGAGATTGTGCCTTCTTATTTTGAAACTGATGGGAGTTAGGCATTAAAATACCTCTGGGGATCTGGGCTTTCGTGTGTGTGTGGTGGGGGGGGGGGGTCGTGGCAGATTCTCATCTATGCCTCCTGTTAGGAATTCTGCACCTTCCTCTGAAACATCAGTCGTGGGCCCTCGTTGGAGAAGAGAGGCTGGATGAGAAGGACCCGGGGTCTGATCCAGTCTAAGTCCTTTGCTTTTCGTAGCAGTATGGCCATTAGAATGGGGAATGGTTTCCTGAGGGTGTGGTGCGAGCCCCATTTGAAACTGGGGTGGAGACTGTACTTCCGGGGAAAGTCCTACTCTGGCTTCTTAGGGAGGGGCTACATGGAGAGACCAGTGGGATCACCTGGCGCTAGTCCCGGGTGGAAGACAGGATACTGGGTTAGATGGACCATTGGTCTGACCCAGTATGGCTGTTCTTATGATCATCTCCCATCTCTGTGGTTTAAGCCCATTCCGTTGTGGCCTCCCTGAGGTTACTCACCATATTATGTTGTGAGTTCTAAACAAATCACTGAGCATCGACAGGGCCCCCGTGTTCCTTCCACTTGCAATCAGCCTGATTCTCATTGATGCTGAAAATATTTCAGCAATCCCCATTTGGGGAATTTAGCATCAGATACCCAAAATCTGGGCATTTCCCTTTAATGCTGGTAGCAACCAGTGTCTACCTTTCACTTCCCTCCCCCTCCCCGTGTGCGGATCTCATGACTCATCTGTAATTTCCAAGAAATGCTCTTTAAATATACTCAGGTGGGCTGATAAGTGTGAATTTTCCCTTCTCTTCACCAGGCTCCCTATTCCCTCGTCCACTCTTTCTGTTCCAGGACAGCTTGTTGCCGTCTGATCATGTATGAGTAGAACCTAGAGGAGGCGGTAACGTAACTCCTGCTGGTTAGTAATAGCAGTGATGCTCTGGATGTTATCAGATTGTGCACTGCGACTCTGAATGGCTTCTGTAGCACACCCAGTGTAGTGTTACTTTATATTATGCATGGGCATCTGAAGGACAAATACCCAGCTCAGCTGATGCCCCTCCCTCTCCCCATTCTCCCAGCCCCACCATCTGTTCCAGGGTGCTCTCATTAGCTTCTTCTCTCCTGATTTCTCCTTCCTTGTGCTGCTTCAGCTCTGATTCTTGTCTCCTATGGCGCAGGGAGGTGGTGGTGGTTATTCCCTGTTGAAATCAGACTGAGAGTTGCAAAGGGACACGTGGGTCCTGGAGGCTGTTGAAAACTCAGGCAACTCTCCAGCTGTAGGAGACCCAAATACCGCACAGGGAACTTTTAAGCAGGAAGGATGTTGGATATCTCCCTTGTGCTATCTACCATGAACCTCTATGATAAAAGGCAGCCCAAGGGAGCAGACGCAGACTTTGGCCTTCGCTCCAAAGTCTGAGTGTGTTGGGCTGCAGGGTTTTGGTTCTGGCCCATGTGGTTAGTGTTGTGTTTCTCTTTGGGCTTGCTCCGGAAGATATGTACAGTGACCCCAATGCAGTGTAAGGGACGGAGCTGGCTCAGTAATTCAGAGATGCGTGCTCCTTCCTTTGGACGGTATTTTTTCCTCTGAGTAAACGGGCAGGGGAGGGAATGGAATGTATTTCCCCTGATGGATCTTACGTTTCCTTGCCCAGTGGAAGGTGAGGCCAGAGCCCCCTCTGAAGAGATGATAACGCTCTGGAAAACTCCCTTGGCCCACCCATCTAGCATGAAGTGTGGTGGAAAGGCTGGGAAATAAATTTCTCTTGGGTTCCCTTCTATTCCCAGCTTGTCTTGGCGCATTAATATTTATCAACTTGATGTTGATGTAGTTCCCCTACCCAGGAAGGCAGCATGGATGAGGAATCTTGGCTTCCTAGGTGTACTGAGAATTGCAGACTAAGGCTGCTGTCTGGCTAAGGGATTGGTGAATGGGATATTTTCACTTTTCACCTCTAGGTCAGAAGTTCGCCATTGGCCCAGCTCAGCAGTGATCAAAACTCAGCCTTGTCTTTTGGGCAATAAGCTGTTGATCTCAGGCTAGTAACTGAAGGACAAGTGCTCTCGCCACAGCAGAGAGAACAAGGAATGAATGGGACATAAAGCTCCCGATTATGTCTTCAGTGTGGAGTTAAGCTGGGTGCTGTCCCTCACCCGCCTCCCGTCCACACACACAACTCTCTCGCTCGAGTTTGGTGGGGTTTTCAATCCAGGCTGGCTGCGGAGGGAGGGTTAGAGCCCAGGTGCTGTTTTCAGGCTAAATCACTCCAGTGCTGCTAGTCCTGCAGTGTTTTCCCTCATGTGCTCAGAAGGACAGACCAGTTCCCTCATCATTCAGTGGGAAAGAACCACAGAGCAGCTCAGCTTGCAGCCGCACTGAGAACCCCGCGGCGTGCCCCCAGCAGTCCTAGCGACATACGTGGGGGAGGCACAGCACTAGTGAGGGCACAGGAACTCGGCTAGGACTTTGCAGTGGGGACGCTCACACCCAGGCTGGGCTATCCAACTCTGGGGCTGCCCACCCGGGTGAATTCTGCAGTGAAGACACCCCCAGAGGGTGGTTCCTTGGCACAGGTGAGACATGTTGGCAGGGCAGCATGGGAGGCGGTTTGCTCTGCCGGCGCCTATGCTTGTCCTGCTTTGGGATTGTTAAAGTTTTGGCAGATGGCAGCTTGCCTGGGTCCTCTGTAGTTCTTGCTTCCCCTGTAGCTACTCTTTTCCTTCCCGTGACAGGTGCTGAAGTAATCATGCTGGGTCCCCAATTGCTTCCTGCAATGCACGAACTTCATGCTGCAGTTTCAGCTCCTAAATCAGATTCAATCACTCCCGTTCCAGTTCTGGGTCTCTTCTCTTCCACACAGCAGGGATTCAACTCCCTGAAAAGCCAAACAAAACCTGCTGTCAAATTTCTTTCCCTTCTGTGAGGTCATTAAGACCTAGGATATCCTCTTTTGCTGGTGCCTAACCTCCACATGACACTGGGGAACAGGAATGGAACTGGGAACCACAAGGGTTACTGTATAGGCTGTGAAACAAAGCCAGAAAGGGGACCTTAATTGAAGGGTCGTACCCTTGGCAGCAGGTCTGCTCTATTATGAGCTGTCTCCTGGAAGATCAAGTTTATATTGTATCTGTTAACTGTTGGAGGAAAACAGCAAGTGATTTAAGTAAGTCAATTCCACGACGACAGTAAATGTTTAAAATCTCTAAACCACAACGCCCTAAAGCTCTGCGGTAGCACAGCTGTCTTTTAGACTGGCTAGTTGAACAGTTAATGTTAGGTCCCGGATTGTGGATGGTTGATTGCAGATGGTTAATGCATCAACAGGGCAGGTTAAGGATGAGGAAGGTTGGTTTTGTCATGCAGAACGTGTATATTACAGTTCATTGGGACGAGAAGTGCCACTAAACGGATCCTGTTAAGTCCTCCAAAACAAATCTTTTAGATGGCTTCGGAAAATGAACACAAAAGCTTGTCTGTCCCTTTCTAGTGTAAAGCGTGCTCTCTCTCTCTCTCTGTCTCTCTCTCACGCACACACGTGTGAGGCAGAGCATGTAAAACCTTAGCATAGCTGTGTAAATTGGAAAACCATTCTTGGTATTGGCATTTTAAGGAAACCACCAGCAACTCTGTTTCACTCCTGAGACTCTTGCCTCTGGCACTGCCGTAGCACAGTGGCTTTGATTGAGAATTTTAGAAAATGGACAGGACAGTGGGAACAACCTGATTGGTGAGCTGAGGTTGTAATACCCACATAATTACAGGACAAAGACCACACAGTACTTAGACTTAGAATCCAGTGGATTCAAAAAGAAAAATGAAATATAAATACTGCTGATGGATGACTTTGCTAGTGAGGTAAAGCTTCTGTTGATAACCATAATGGACTATAAGACATTGGGACATAAACTTCTTGCTGATCCAGGATCCCATCCTGTTCCTCACAGCAGTGTACTTGGGAGGGAGGAGGGGAATTCCACATTTAGGAGAAATTCTAGGTTTGCAGTTTTCCTAGTCTTTTTTTTTTTTTTTTTTTAAATGCACCTTGTTAAAAGTATGTTAAAAGTTAAAAGTAGTCTTGGCAGAGATACCTTTAGCGAGCAGGTTACAGGTGAGAGGATTAAAAGTACATGTTAAACACAAGTTTTGGCTAATTGTGCTAGGTATTGATACTATGTTCACCACCATAGCACCTGAGTGGCTTCTGCCTGGGAATAATGTCTTGGGTAGTTTTGCTCTCTAATGACTAGTCTACATGAAAGATAAGCCTCTGCTAGCGAGTGGCGGGCTTTAGTGCTAGTGGCCCCCGCCCCCGTTTTGTAGTTGAAGGTTACCCGATCTTTCCCTAGTGGAGATTGTGTGTCTGCGGCTAAGAACAAAATACGCTGGAGGTGGCTTTCTGGAATCTTTCTGCAAGCTGAGCTAGCATGCTGTGTGCTGGTGTATATGGGTCCAAGCTGCACCTGTTTTGTCTGTAGGATTGATTGAAACTCTGTTTATGTGGCTCCATCATATTAAGTTCTGCAAAATCATTGTTTCAAGGCATTCTGGTGGAGACCATAAAACCCTAGCGAGAGATTCGCAAAATCCTGCACGTTTGATGGGAAGTGGGAGGAGGCCTCCAATTTAGCCACCAGAAGACCATCATCCTTCAAATGGTGCATCCTTCCAATAGTACTGTTGGCTTTTTGTAAGTTAAATATCCTGTACCGATTTCACTGTGGTGCTCACTCAGCCGATGTTAATTAGCAACATTTATTTGGAAGATGGCAGGACGACTGGGGGAGAAATGGTAGATGGCTTCTGTGGGGTGGGAGACTGGCTATCTCTTTGATAATTGCCCTAGAGATACCGTGGGGCAATAAGGTTTGCACAGCGCTGTGGATAGTTCATGGAACTGATTCATTTTTAAAATCTCTAAAAACGTCACTTTGTAAACATTCATGGAAGCCTTGTTTATTGCTCCTCTACTCAAACGTTATGATTCAAATTCATCCTTGGAGCAACCCAGCACCAAATTTGATCTGCATCATTTTTTAACATGTGACCATATGAATGTGCAAGTCACTAGCGCATCCACCATGATGCCTTCGCCTGAGGTTGGAACTCCCTGTTCTTTTGGGCCGGTCGGAAATTTTCTGTCAGAACTGTTTTGTGACAGAAAATTGGGGTTTCTACTTCCAAAGTAGAAAGCGTCTGCTTTCTGAGCAGACTTTTGACTTTTCGTCAAAATTGGAAACCGAAAAGGCTTTGGTTTCTTGATGAAAAATCAAAGTTTTCTGCAGAAAAGTAAAATCCCCCGCCTACTTCCCTGTTGAAACTTTCTGTGGGAGGAAAAAACCCTTTCCACCCAGCTCTACTATTAATGCCCCGCATGGCAGACGGTGATGGTCTGTATGAGCTCTTGACACCACAGGGCAATGGACAGAGCAGCTGAACTCTGAAGCTTTGCCAAATTAGGTTTTGCTTGAATCTGGAGTTTCTCCCCCGCCTTCTCCTTTCATCTTGTGTGTATTTATAGGATGCAGGATATATAGGCCCAGTACAGCAGCTGTATTTGCAAATTAACTATAGTAGGCAGTAAGTGAAATACATACTAAAATGCACACACAAGCTACACAAACCATCTCTTCTCCCAGCTGCTGCTATGGTCGCCTACTGTCCAATATATCATGAGTTTACAAGGCTCAGCAGAGTTCACTCCCAATGTAAGTCTCAAAGACCAGCCTAGAGGCTTTCATTTTTATTTTCCATTTCAAATGCCCTGTTAAATGAGGGCCTAAATCTGCACTCAGGCCCTCTTCTTTCCCCCCAGCCTTTGTTTCTACATGTTGGAAGTATTTAGGGCCTGATTCTCAGGTATACCAAAGGCCCCTTTATGCCACTCTGGCTCTGACTTTAACTGAGGCTCGGGGCCCTGAAAGGCTTTTTTTTTTAAGTTGTCTTAACTCCAGAAAGTAAAATTCAGTTAAAAACGGGTGGGCCAGCATCTGATCTCAGTTACACCAGTGTAAATCGTGAGTAGTTCTGCTGAAGTCCATGAAGGATGTAGCTGAGGTCAGAGTCCAGCCCAGTGTGTTTTACAGAGTGTCTCTTCTTCAAGCCAATGAGTGATGCTGAAGATCAGCCCTCTTTCTCCCCCCATCTGTATTTTTTTCTTGACCTATTACAGATGTCGCTTCTTCATGACTCCTTTGTGAGCACATGAACTGAACAAGTTTAATCCATTCTTAGCTCGACAGACTCTTGAATAACGGGGGCCGGGCCCTGGACGCAGAGTGGCTTTCTGCAATCCCCCTGCATCGTGCACTGATGCTGCTGGTCCATTGCTGATTTTAAGGATCTCTGGGCAGGGCTATAATAGGAGGTGTTGGTGCGTGGGAGCAAGGGCTAGGAAGGGGAGGAGTGAAGGTTGCTGACAATCCTAGGGTTATTGATGACCATACCAGGGACCAGCAGGGCTGAGAGGAGACTGCACACTTGCTTTAAAGGAGACAGCTGACAATGGTGTTTGGTGCAGTGATACATCTTTGCCTGACACTTGAGTGACAGCGACACAAATCCAATGTCCTCTCAGCAGTAGCTGAGATCTGGTGACATTTACAAGCAGAGCTGCCTTCTCCAGCCTAATTTTAGATGGAGAGAGAGACAGCGAGAGAGAGAATGTGTGTGTTTAATGAGTGATACAAAGGCAGAAGAAGATTTATGCAAACAGATGAAACAAGGATACTAATTGTGGCTAGAGAGTGAAAGAGGACTGTTTCTTCTATGTTTGCTTGGAAACCTTGTTAAAATACCTACCGGGTGTGTGGTTATTCTCTGCCTTACTGTGTGTGCCTTGCTCCCTTGAAAGTTAATGGTAAATCTCTGTAGCTGTGTAAATCTGTCTACCCCAAGCGCTATTCCTGAAGGTTTTGCAATGCTAAGAATGTCTGTGTGTACGCGTAGGCGCAGGGGATGAGCATTTAAATGCCAGGGCTAAAGGACAAGTTGGAAAAGTTGGATTCTTTTTTTTTTGGTCGGTGAAAAGCTGCTGCGCTGCCAGCGTGAAATGCTCACGCCACAGAACTGCTACAGCCGTGGCAGGGTAACTTGAGCTTGCAGCGTGGCTCAACCCTGACCCAAAAGGGGCCGCTCCAATGGGGGCTCAGCCTGAAAGGCCATATCAGTCCTTGGGGCATCTGCTGGGTTCTGCCAGCCATGATGGTTTGTGCTGTGGGCACCTGTCTACCAGGCCCTAGGCAGAGACCTGCTAACTCGTTTCATATACACTAAGGCACTGTGTGGATATCAGATGGTAACAACTTTCCAACACTAGCAACCTGGGGCCAATTTCAGACCAGTGACCTACAGAGGAAAAGCTTTGGGTCCCATTACCCACCCCCCTGCCCTTGAACCATCCACTGCCCCGTGGAGCCTCCATTCCTTTAGAAACTACTTCTTGTTGGCAAACATATCTTTCCTCTGACGCCATCTTCTCCAAGGACTGAGCAGGGGACAGGCCGTGCAGCAGCGCTTCCCAAACGTTTTGCCCGCATGACCCCATTTTCAGAGGTGGCGTTTCCCACCACCCCAGGCAGCACGGAAGTTGCGGTTTGAAAACGGTGTCCTCCCTGCAGTGACCTGACCCGCGCTGGACATGCATGGTCACGCCCCAAGGAGGGATGCCATTTTGCCTTACAAAATGGCGTCCTCTGGCCCGCAGGACCCCACGCACAGTGCGTATGAAGTCATGCTGCGTGGAGGGCGCCATTTCGTGGAGCAAAATAGCATTCTCTGGGTGACGTGACCTCATGTGTATGGTGCGTGTGAGGTCACGTTGTGCGGAGGAGGCCATTTTGTAAATGGTCTCCGCTGATGAAGCGACCCCGCTTGGGGGTCACGACCCACAGTTTGGGAACTGCTGCCAAGCAGCCTCAATAGAAACGAATGCCTTTTTAGTCTAACCGTTTTGGGTGAGGGTGGCCCTAAGAGAGATACGCTGTACATTCTCCCCTGGATGCGGAAGGGTTTTGCAAAGATCTCCTCCTGGCACCACGATGAGAACATTCTCCAAAGAGTGGCCGAACAGAAACCAAAGGAAACTCTGTGGATGCTGTGGCCATGCCTGGCTGGAGAGTTAAACTGTGACGTTAGATGGGACGGAAAGGGCGTGTCGCTCAGGGGGTCTCTTCAGAGCACTACTTGGCGATGCTATTTGTGTACACGAGATGCACCCATTTCAGCGGGGGGCTAGCGGTTATAAAAGTGGTTTCTGGCAGGCCTGTAGACTGAATGAAAAGTCTCTACGAGTTACCCTCCCAGCCAAAGATGAAGGCACTGGCTTGAGCTGAGACAGCTTCACTGTCTTCTATGCGGTTGCACCTGCCATGCCAGCATTAAATTTGTGCCAAAGCCTTGGAAAACATTGACTCTAGCAAGCTCCTGACAGTAAAAATCCCCGGCCTGTGTTCTGTGGAAAAGAGCGAGCTTGAAAGAGTTTCCATTTCTTTTCCCTCTCAGCTTCTGCTTTGCTCCCCCACTTCACATATTTAAGGCTATTCTTATATAAGCATGACCTCCTGAGGTCCCTTCCTACCCTAATCTTCTGTGATTCTGTGCTAAGCAGAGCTGGGAGCGTTTTGAGCTGTCAGATGTCCATCAAACGTGCATATTCTTTTACCATCACGAGACATGGTCATCGAAGTACACAAATCCAGTCCAGTGTTCTGCAACCTCGCCCCCTTTTCCCTCATCAGCCTTTCAGCCGTGCCAGACTCACCAGTACAATTACTATTCGGTACCATTTCTTTGTATTGCACTAATGCTTAGGGCCACCAATCCATGGATCAGGACCCCAGGGTATTCTGTACTGTCTCTGTACACTCAGAAGAGAAGGAGAACCTTGTTCCGAAGAGCTCCCAATGTATTTTAACAATGCTCTGGTGAGGCAATGCAGTTCCTATGCAAACAGCCAGAGCGGGATGGTGAATCTCTCCCATAACCTCTAGTTTCTGTTACCTGGATTTGGGATTTTCTGGGCAGTCGTGGGTGGAAGATTTGATACGTTAGGATCCCTCTGAAGAGGTCCATAGAACGAAAGCTCTGAAGTAATGCCAGTTTAATGGGCATGACTCTTGTTCCCTGGTCTTTGTTCTGGGATTGCACCTACTCACCAGCTAATAATAGTGTGGCGTCGGGGTGCAGCCACCCCTCTGTGTGGTCTGTAAATCCAGAAGAGGAGGTGTGCTGGCACCGGCGTTTAAATCTGAGGTAGCTCACGGGAAACTTCTCCAACCACTAATCTGATTAGAGAGATTTCCCCAGCCATTCCATGACAGCAGTGAGCCCCTTGGCTCTTTCACTGCAGTGTTCTGTGTCATGGCTTTAAATAATCACTTCTGTATTGTTTTCCGGTCTGTTTTAACTCTGATGAATGTGCGTAGTGGGTGGCAGGAATAAAAGGTACACTGAGAAGAGCTGAACAGAGCCCTTTTGAGTTGCAGTGGCTTTATGCCTCTGGGCCGTTCGGCAGTGACAGCTTTTGTCCACTTGCTTGTAATATATTCATCATCTGTCGCCACTCTCCCAGCCCAGAACTGAGCAAACACCCTTCGGATCCAAGCCTGGTAACTGAACCCTTCGAGTGCTGTCAAAAATAAAACCTGCTGAGCTTGAACCGGTTATCTGAGAACTAGAAACGTTATGAAGGACAGAAGCGAGTTGGTCAATAATTGGGCATGCTGGAGGAGAGGGAAGTGACTGGCCACCCCACTTCTTATATTTCACAAAAGTCTAAAGATCTTGGTTTGGCGCGGGTGTGGGGTATGATCAGGAAAATCTATTTTCTTTTCCTTTTATTTTTTTTAAGGCATTAGAGCTTCCCAGGGTCCCTAAATCCCAAAGGAGAGAGGCAGATAGTGAATGTGCCTATGTGCATACTTAGCATACCTTTCGATTGATGTGGAAGCTGCATTGGTACCAGAGGGATGCGGTGAATTTGATTCAGGTTTTAGCAAATACTAGCGCCCTTCTATAGTTCCAGCTTTCCCACGTGAAAGCCAGATTATGTTTCTGTCTCTAATTCACGGTAGCCACAGGCATGCTCATTTTAGGAGGATGAGACTTCCACGCCATTCTGAAAGCAGGTTTTCTCCTCTTCTTTGGGTTGGAGATGATATCGTGACAAATCATCATCCATGGAGGGCTTCACAGTAGTCATTTTCCTGCAGACTCTGATCACCTGCAACTTCGTGCCAACAGTGGGGCTACGATTCTGATCCTCCTGCTCCAAAAGCAGGACCTAAGACTTGCACTCATGTGGAATCTTCATTAGCTTTTGGCAATATAGGTCATCTGATCCAAAACTGAGCAGTGCTGGTTCCATGCGGGGGGGGGCAGTGTGGCCACACATAACACACTAGCATTTCACTGCTGAACTTTGCTGTTCATAGCGCCTTTCATCAGAGGGTCAGAAGTACTTTGCGGACGTTGGCTACATAATGAAGCCCGACCATTCCTCCAGTGAGGTAGGAATGTATTTAAGAGATGGAGAAACCAAGGCACACAGAAATTAAGTAACTTGCCTAAGGTCATTCAGCAAGACAGTGTCAAAAATGGAAAGAGAACTGGAGCACTCCTTTGGTTCAGACCACGCACCCATCCTTTTTGACATGGACATGTGGCCTCTGAACATTTAATGTTCTTGTCACGTGATGGTCCAGCTTGGTGCAACTAGAAATCTCTTTGAAGCTGGAGTCTACAGGCTGGGACCCCGTAGAGTTCCATATTGTAAACAAGGGGCACCTGTGGTCTGCTCCCTTAAATGCAAATTAAAGCTCCTGACTAGTTGTCAATGTGGCCCTGACTCAGGAGACGTTTGTGAGCACCACCTCCGAGTTTTAGGCTCCCCCGTGCGATTGGGCCCTTCAAAGGCTCCCCCCAACTCAGACAAGAGTCCTCTAAATTAGAACTGCCAGCAATGTTTTGGTTGGTGGGTATCTGTGTGACAGGTGCACGCAAGTGATGGGTTCTCTCTTCTGCTCTTCTCGCTCTATGCAGGCAGGGCATTGAAGCACGAGACACTTGGTCTCTGAATACAGCAGGAGCAAGCTTCTTGTATTGTGATCAAAAGCGCACTACATTGAAGTGCTAACGTACTGCATCTGTGAGCTCTGGAAGTAGAGGCTTGTGCTTTTGGGACAAGGGGATTAAGTTTCAGCCCCAGGGTGACCAGGAAGTTCTGCATGGCTGGGGTGAGCAGCAATGGCAGCCGAGAAGTGCTAGATTATTTGTAATAACAATTTAGCATTTCTGTTGTACCTTCAACCTGAAGATCTCAAAGCATGGTAGGCTGCCTGCAGAGCTGAGCAGACATCTGCTGGCATAGACAGACATCTGCCAGCCATAGAGTTTCTGGAGAACAGCCAATTTATATCTGAATTAAAAAAAAAAATCTAGTGATGAATTAGAGAAAAGAACTTAAGAGGGGAAGAGCTGGGGTGTTCTCTAACCCAGTGGCTCTCAGCCTTTCCAGACTACTGTACTCCATTTAGGAGTCTGATTTGTCTTGTATACCCCAAGTTTCACCTCACTTAAAAACGACTTGCTTAGAAAATCAGACGTAAAAATACAAGTGTCACAGCACACCAGTATGGAAAAATTGCTGCTTTTCTCATTTTTACCATATAATTATGAAATCAAATGGAATATAAATATTGTACTTACATTTCAGTGTATAGTCTATAGAGCAGTTTAAACAAGTCATGGTCTGTATGAAATTTTAGTTTGTACTGACTTCACTCATGCTTTTTATGTAATCTGTTGTAAAGCTAGGCAATTATCTAGATGAGTTGATGTACCCCTTGGAAGACCTCCACGTACCCCCCATTGGTGCACATACCCCTGGTTGAAAACCACTGTTCTAATCCCTGAAAGAACCAGTTTAGATGGATTTTAAAGAAAGTTCTCCAGCAGGATGCAGCCTACCGAAGATACGCTTAATCAATGAAGCACGGGGTAAACGACATCTCCTTGTTAGTTGATGATCAGTTAGTCTGTAGGTGTGGTGCTGTGACCTTGCTCTAAGAAGCTGTTGGCTTTCTCAAACCTTTATGGGTGTGGGCATACCACACCAGATAGAGGATGCTATTGTAGGGTCACCTTTAATGTTACCAGCTTTGTAGCGCTCCTTGCAGGGTTGTCATAGATAGCTTTTCAGGGCAGTTAATAAAACTGCTGACCATCCCATTGTATGTGGAGTCGTTTGCTTTGGGATTTCTTCTTTTCTTTGTATATAAAAAAGGGAGAAAATCTAAACTGCTGATCATTGGGGGTTATTTTGGGTTTTTTTTTGTTTTTAAACTGAAACATTTCTTCAGCTTCTCCTGGGGATATGTTTCTCTTGACTCTTTACTTGGCTTTAAGACTTAAATTTATCTTTCTTTAAAAGGCCTGTGGCTCCAAATACTTGAAAACAGACCAACCAAATTCTATAGAAATCTGATGTTTATACAACCTGCCCATACCCCAAAGACAATGTGATTTATTGACTTCCTGGCATGCTTGTTCTAGGGATGTTGCACAAACGTGACTCGGCTCCTTGGCTTTGCTCCCACTCAGAAAAAAAGTCTTTCTTTCCTAATGAGTTTGTGCAAGGCTGAAACTGGTGCAAGCCAGCAGCAGTCCACTTCCTGTGCTTTCAGTTTCAGAGCTCTGATACACCCCCTCCCTCTCAGGAGGGAGGATTGTCTTGTTTCCAGGAAGCTCCATTTTGAATGCGGTCAGGCTCGTTGAGATGTAGGCAGGGTGTCGCAGTTAACTGGGAGACCCTTCAAGCACTATGCCTTGTTAATAATGCGTGCACTGCAGAGGTGTCTAGGCAATTCACTGAACTTGCCACTTCCCAGCATTCAATGGCCTCTGTGCAAAACCTGGGATGAATTCTCTGGGGAGGTATCCTTTTCTCCAAATTCCTGATCAGGAACCTGGATAGGGTGTCAGTAGGATCTTAGAGGAATTAGTGAAAGCAAAGATACCAGGGTGGTAAATTACTACTACTTTTAATACTTGATTGCCTTTTGCTATGTACACACCGATGTACACCCAAATTTGCCACTGTCAGATCGATCTTTCCGGATCAATTGAGCGGTCAGTAAAGACCTGCTCAATCGATCCAGAAGTCGATGCACTAAAACCACCGCCCCAAGAGGCAGAGCGCAGTGAAGATGCTGTGCACAGCGGAAGTTAAGAAGTTGACTCTGTGTTGCTTTCGTAACTCCTGTCGAATACCGCTGAATTCTCAGTAGGCCTGGCCTCACACACAGAACTGCACTTTGAGTGAAGGTGGATCGAAGGCAAACTGAAGCACATCTGTGCTCCTCTGTAATCTTGTTGGGTAGAAGATACACTTGATGTTGTAATGAAAATCTGTTGCGGACACAAAGTAGCCCTAACAAAGAATTATTGGGTGTGCGTATGTATGTTTATTTACTGGAGGGAGGACTGGTCTCTAGGTCAATGGATGGTTTCAACCCTGGCTTCATCTCTGCCCCGGTCACTGCTCCATTTCGCAAGCGGTCTCAATTATGATGTATTTGTGTGGTCAGAGATGAGAGATAGGATGATGAATGGATTCTTTGGGTGCTCTTGTATGGGAACCGGGAGCCCAGAGGCAGGAGAAAACAACAAATTGTCTTGGTGCAGTGAGAATGCTACAGGTAACCTTAACAGGCTTAACTTTCAACTGTCAGAGAAAATATTTCTAAAGAGTGATGGAGATCTGTATGGAAGTCTCATCATCTGAGAACTGAGCCTACTTTTCAGCAAAAGCAAAGTCTCCAGATAAATTAAATACAAGTACAAGCTAGAACACTAGTTGCAACAATGTATCTTGTCTACTTCTATTACTTCTAGAAACACAGCTATTCACGTGGACTCGAACTGCATATACCTTTAGGCAAGTGGTTCCCAACTTTCCGACGCAAACTCGCATTCAGAGAGAGAATGGGAAACTGGAGATTTCCATCATCCCAAGTTACTTGTGCCCTTAGGCCTGCAAGAGCAGACTTTAAAAGCATTACACCTTTAGATGCAGAAAATGTGTGACGCTTTTTTCTAGAGATTTGGTGCCCCTCTGAGCCCTGTATGCTGGAAGAATAAAAATAAATGTTTAAAAAACTTTTAAATATAGCTTTTTAAAAATTTGGTACTACATGTGAAGGGGTATTCTCGTTTTATCAGCATACACAATATTTTTCATATAACACACTCGTGGCTTGAACAGATTATTAATCAGGGGTCATCTCAAACATCTGCTGAAGAAACGTTTTTACACCACGCCATGTGTTCTTTATAGAATATGGATTTTATGTAGACAGAAGTACATATTGTACAAGAAGACAGTGAGTTGCTTTCTTACTCTGTCATTGGCACGCATGGTGTGTCTCTGAAAGGTTTCTCTGCCAGCATCTTCTTTCAGGCAGCAATCTATACTGTTTCAGGTTAAAGTTCAAAGGTACTGATGAAATACGGAATACACGTGTTTCGTTTCTGGGTATGTCTGTATCTACATGCATGTGTGTATAACCACAATGTGGGGTGAGGGAGGTGCACATCCACACAGAGCTTTTACGCTAAACAAATAGACTTTGTCTCTTTAAGGTCGTGTCTTGAACCAAAAGCTGGATCTAAACACTTGGAAGCTGGAGCAGTTGGGACCTGATCTGTACATTGTGGCTTGGGCCAGTCTCTAACATTTACTGCTAGGAGGAAAATAGCACCTTTTGGCAACATGGGGAGGAAACCAGAGGTAGGCAGAAGTCCCCTTCCTTTTTTGAGGAATGTCTACGGTAAACCTCTTTGGAAAAAATCCTGATAATTAGATCAAGTCTCCCACAGGGAACAGAATGGAACCCCGGAGCTGGGACACTTGAAACCAGCCTGAATAAAGCCTTGGCGATTCTACCGCCAGAAGAACTGCACTGGCAGGGGTGGACTAGCTAAGTTAGCAGGACATTTTCACACTTAAATTTTATGACTATGGCAAATCCAGCCTTTGGAGGAAACTCATATGCTCTGCTCTGGAGGGAAGTGATCTGGATTCATTTACACCGTTTTTTTGTGTGTGGTCTGTCTTCAAATAGGCCACTGCTCTGCAGAGCACATGTCAGCATTGTCCAGCTTTGTGCCCGCCTCTGCTTTCCTACACTCTTTCCTTCATTTACTCATACAGTGAACACTAGGATTAGATCCAGTGCAAATGGCGCTGGTAACTGAGGCCTCCCTGTGGGTGTGATGCTGGTGCACGCAAATGTCAGTGTCCAGTTTAGATCTGTGATTCAAAATGGAGACTCGAAAGCAACACACCAGGCACCCTCCCCTGTGCCCAGGAACAAAGCCACTGGTATGGGATAAAGAAGGGGGTACCCAGTGCTGGACACACTGCAAAGAAGAAGGGCTCCCTCTTACTCTGTGTTCTGTAATGATGTATGGCGTTGTAGGGCCGGAGCTAATTAGAAACATAGTGACGGGGAATTAGCTGGTTTGGTAGACTTTATTACGGGTGCTGAGTTAATAGCCCTCCCAATCTGAGAAATCAAATGCCAGGTTTATGGTGCAGGGGGAGGAGCCCTTAGACTGAATATTCTCTTAATTAGATTTGACGAAGGCCTCAGATGGGGTTTTGGATTTAGTGGGAGAAGAATACTGAAGTTACCTGAAACGAACAGGAGAACAAAAGGCTTGTTATCCTGACCTCACTTCTGGGCAAAACAACGGAAAAGCTGATACAGGGTCCAGCTGATCAAAAATGAAACGATCAGAATGTAATTAATGCCCGTCAATGTGGTTTTGTGGACAGACAAAACTGATCTCATTCTTTGAGATTACGAATTTTGGTTGATAAAGGTATTTGCTTAGACATAATATACTTGGAGCTTTGTAAGGCATTTGATTTGTATTTCACAACATTCTGGTTAAAAAAGTATCGTCATACAGTATCAATAGAGCCTATGTTCATTGGATTAAGAACTGGCTAACTGGCAGATCTCAAGAAGTAGTTGTCAGTGGAGAATCATCATTGAATTGGGGTGTTGCTCATAGACTTTAAGGCCAGAAGGGACCATCGTGATCATGTAGTCTGGGTTACTGAAGTCCTCAAATCATGGTTTAAAGACTTCAAGTTACAGAGAATCCACCATGCACACTAGTTTAAACTTGCAACTCACCCATGCCCCATGCTGCAGAGAAAGACAAAACCACCCCCCCCCCCCGGGACTTTGGCACTTTCTCAGGGATCAGTGCTAGGCCCTACCTTGTTCAACATTATCATCAATGATCTGGTAGTAAATATAAAATTGCTGCTAATAAATTTGCTGATGACACAAAGTCTGGTGGAATCGTAATAAATGAGGACAGAGCAGTCAGACAGAGGAGCTCTGGGTTGCTTGGTAAGGTGGACCCATTTGAACGGTGCAGCCAGTGCACGGTTTTCTAGGAACAATGAATGCAGACCACAGCAATAGCATATGGGGCTGTATCCTGGAAAGCCATGAGCTTCAAAAAGATGTCAAGGACATGGGGAACAAACAACTCAATGTGACCTCCCAGCGCGATGCTGTAGCAAAATGCATGCGAGGATCCTTGGGTGTTTAAACGAGGAGTAATGAGTAGGAGCAGGGACCTGATTTCACCTCTAGATACGATTGGTGAGATCAGTACTGGAATATTGCATCCACGTTTTTAAAAGGATGTTGAAAAACTGGAGGGGGTGCAGACAAGAGGCACAAAACTTATGCAAGGGCTGGGGAAAAGGCCTTCCACCGAGACACTCAAAGAGCTCAATCCATTTAGCTTCTCAGAAAGAAGATGGCGAGGTGACTTGATCACAGTGTGTAAGCACCTGCCTGGGGAGAAAATACCAGGTACTAAAGGGCTCTTTAATCTAGTGAAGAAAGGTAGAACAAAAACTTGATGGTCACGATGAGTTATCTCTGCTTCGCTTTAGGCTGAAAAGAGAGAGGAAAAGGCAAACATGCCAGCTCCTAAGAACAGCCATTGGCCAGCTTAGTGTGTTTTGAAAACCTCTAATTAAAGGTTACATGCCCCTCCTTGGGGAGGAGCTCCCAGGAGGGAATGAGGTAGGCCTGGAACTCCATGAGATTCACAAATCAGAGTTTCCATCATGAAGGGGAGAGTGTTGGGGGGATAGATAGGCGAGATAGAAGATAGGGGCCCTATGTTGGAGAATCTGAATATATAGCCCTGTTCTTTAGTCACGCAGGCATTTCTTACATTTCCCCCCAGTCCTGTCCTTCCTAGCACTGCAATTATATATTTTTTCCTCCACGTAGGACAAAAACCCCATGCAAAGGACAGGATTTTAAAATTAAACTAAAAAAAAAAACCCTCTTGGAAGCCTCTTCCTACTGTGGGAGGTCTCTTTGTGCAGGCGTGGCTTAGCCATAGGTCTCTATTGCAAGACGGAGCTAACAGTACCCTTTACATAATGATTGTGCTTTGCACTTCTAGGGAGACTACTGTTAACTCGAGCATCTGTAGTTGCTTTATACACCACACAGTTGGGTCTTGGCACACCTGCGAAGGAGGTGCTAACCCCATTGTACAGATGGGGAAACTGAGGCATAGAAAGTTTGACTTGCCCGAGGTCACACAGGAAGGAATCATAGCTGGGAATAGAACTCAGACCTTAAGTCTCTTCATGCCTTAACCACAAGACCATCCTCTGCAGCTGCTGTGGGGAAAATCCTGGGCTTGGAAAGATGACAGCGACTGATCGAAAAAAATAATCGGCTGTAACCAAACCACATGCTGCTCGTTTGTTTTGTTTTTAAGATTGAATGTAAAATCAGCACAGGTTTCTGAACAGCCAACTGCACAAGTGAAGCAGGTGGGTTTTCTTTCTGACTCTTTCTTGGTGATTCTGCCCGTCTGTTGTGGGGAGCGGGTGAAAATCATTTGTGGATCAGAAACCACAGGCTGAGCCCATCTGATGGACCAGCTTCAGTGTTTTTCTTTTTACATCTACCTTTTCTCCAGCCTGAGCTCAAAAGAAGGTGACACAGGTTTTTTTGGAATTTAACATTCCTCCTCCTGTGAGTGCCCGTCATGTTGGGCAACGATACCTAATGCAGTCAGTCGGGGTGAGCTTTCAGTGTGACTTCCAGCAGGACTGCCCATGCTACAAATACCTCGCATCGTAGTACCAGCTTTTGGAAGGTGGCAAAATGAGATTGTTTCCATAAAACACCTTCCTGTGCTCCGACACCTCACTTTCCACGGTTGCATGTTCTTACGCACCGGCTGGTGTAGGGTGGGCAACGTGGCCCTTTAATTAGGCTGTGAAGGGCCTGACTGTGGGACCCAGGAGTTCTGGATTCTGTCACTGATGTTCTTCTGTGGCCTCGTGCACGTCATAGACACACTGTCTGATGTGACCGCTGGTTTCGTTTTTCCTGTGCCTGGATTTATTTATTTTTGTGAGCAATTTTTAGGCGCAGCGTGTGGCTCTGCCGAGCAGTCACATTTGGGAGATGCAGATGCTCAGCTCTTCCAAACATCAGGCCTGAGGTGCTTCTGCTTGGTCATCGTACAATCAGTGATATCCTCTTGGTGTCTCTGCCAAAGGGGGATAGCCGTATAGACCACCTCACAGGGTGCTGCGAGGATAAATCAGTTGCTCTCTATGAGGTGCCCATGTACAATAGTGATGGAGGCTGCAGAAAACAGGATCTGACCTGGTTAGTTGGATGGGCGACCTCCAGTGAAAGCCCAGGGAGTTGCAGGAAGTAAAATAGTATTTTGTACCAGTCCCTGGGCGTGGTGCTGGAGGAGATGGTTCTAGTGACCAAAGGACACAGGACTGGATCTCTTAGAAAGAGGCAGAAGAGTGACATTTGCAAACAATTCTGTTTGCAGGAAGTGTGGAGCAGATTGGCACAGTAGGGAAGATTGCTCCCATCAAAGGCACACGTATGCTATGGAGGGACATATGGCCCCCATCACCCTAGTATTTGAGCACCTTTCATGTATTAGACTTCCCAGCCCCTCTGTTTGGAAGGGCACTGCTGTCACCCCCGTTTTACAAAGGGGGACCTTAGGCAAAGAGAGGTTAAATGACCTTCACAGGGTCCAGGAAAGTCCATGAGAGAGCAGGGAACTAAATCTCTTGTCTTCCAGGTCTTATGCTAAAACACTAACCACTAGACCATCCTTCCTTTCAGCACAAGGGCCTTTGTTCTGCTGGGCTTTGCTGTGGAATCAGGTGGATCTTGTGAACAAGCAGGTAGCTGCTAGGAAGGAAACTCCTCTGTGCTAAGCTTGATGTTGCCTTCCTTCCCTCCACCCCGAATGATCAGAGTCTCCATGGTTGGCCAGACCCAGGAATCATTTCTGAATGTAAAATAAAGCACGGAGGCATTTGAACTCCCGTCCCCTCCCCCACCCCGTGCGCATTTGTTCCATTGTTCCAAGGAAAGACTTAATTGTGCGGTGCTCAGATGCAAACAATGGAGCTGTCCTTTGCACAGGACAACGAGCTGGAGAGGCACAAAGAGCGCCTTTGGGTTCCTCACTCCCACAGTAAGCTAAGTGGGAGTTCACCAGCTCCTTACCGCCCGTGCTTTTCAAAATCTCACCAAAGTGGCATGCGAAACAGGTCGCAGAGGAACTTGCACACACTTGTTTCATTTGGGCTGAGATGCGGTTCCCTTTTTAGCAAGGATGGTGATGCAGTAGCTCAGGATCAAAGCATGATGTGGTGCAAATGTTCTCAGTGATCTCTTCTAGGACAAGGCGGAGACCGGCGTGGTGTCCATGTAGGGTGGAAGGTATTACAATGCCTTTTCAGCTACAAGATTATGGTTTCAATGCTCACATTGCAGCTCCAGCAAAGGTCTATCCTGACAAGCGAGTGGCCGATAAATGGGATCGCAGCCCTGCATATTTATTGTGTCCCAGATCAGATATGCTCAGTTTGCGCTGCCAGTCCTGTAGGCTCAACCTGGGATCTGAAATCAAGCTGGGTTCTTTCCTTCTTGCACATCATCACCAGTGAAAAAGATCCTGTAAACCAACGTATGCCCTGGGTGTATTTCCGCTGTTACCGCTGGAGACTAATTGGTTTGTGCAGTTAACACTCAGGACGGAATTAGGAGGAAGTGGATTGAGGAGCCACATTAAACTTAGCTTGGAATGCTGGGCCTAAAGGATCGTCACCGTAATAAACAGGATGGTGGTGTGTGGATTCTTAACTGAGTTCTCAGTTCTCGAATTTGCTGTCAGTTAGCAAGGAAAAGTTTTCTTCCCCCACTCCTCAGTGGAGAAAGTATGATCTGAAACCATTAAAAGACAATAAATATAAAGTTTCTTGATGCTCTCTGCTGTCACTTTTCAGCACAGAATCACATTTAGCTGATCTGACCCTACTGCGTAATGGAGCTGCTGCATGGTAAGAAAGCTTGGACCTTCATAAAAATGGACGACTGGATCAGACTAGGAGTACATTTGTGCAGCATCCTGTCGCCAGTTGTGTCCAGCACCAGATGCTTGAGTGGAAAGTAAATAAAGGCAGTACTGGGATAATCTGTTCCCAGGGAAAGTTACCTTCTAATGTCCAGTTGTTAGAGGTTGATGTAAGTGCTGAAGCATGAAGGACATTATTGTCCCTTCCAAAACTCTTGTATAAAATTTTCTCATTATCCCTATAAATGGCCAACCCTTTTATGAATCCTGCTAAACTCTTGGTCTCTGTGATATCCTGTGGCAGTGAGTTCCACAGGCTAATTGTTCATTGAGACGTTAGAAAGAAATTGTCCTTCAGATGATGGTATGAGCTTCTGAGTAGGACTCTAAAGATCCCATGGCATAAAAGGGTTTTGGACAACCCTGTGTTATGGCCATCATTCCCTCTTGACTAATCAGGTTCTAGTTTCCAAGACTGTCTTAGCTATTCCTTTGTGCATAATGGCTGCTGCATTTACCTATGCACCCACTGAAATTTGACGAGTGGCATCTAACTCCAGTCTTAATGAAGTATTAGGAGTATGTAAAACCAGATCTTATTCCAAATAATCCCGTTTGTAATCCTAATGTACGTTTGGCATATTTATTCATGTATTAAAAAAAAGTTGGCTTTTGTACAGTACCGTGCATCTCAGGGTCTCCGAGTACTTGCTAAATATTATTCAAGCCCTGTAATGTACAGTAGAAGATAGAATTCTTGGCCTACAGAAAGGAAAACTGATGCACAAAAGAGGGAATTTTTTTTTTTGTTTTTAAACACAAATCTTTTAGAATTAGGCACCTGGGTTCTGGCTTTCCCAGAAATGCTGAACACCTGTGGCTCCACCAGATCTCAGTGGTTCTCAGCACCACTGAAAATCAGAAGATTTATTTAGGTGCATAAAATAGATTAGGGCTTCTAACGAGGCACTAGTTAGGCACGTGAATCTGAACGCTTTGCCCCAGGCTGTCACAGCCAATCTGTGCATGATCCAGGAATAGAAACCACTTTAGTGCAGGGGCCTTGTGCCGAAATCCCTTTTAATGCCCGGCACGAAACTTCCTTTGGTAAACCCGCTTCCCTGATCCAAAGCGCTCTCTTTCTCTCTCTCTCGTTTGGCTTTGTCTTACTCTAAAACCCATTGTAAATGTTCACTGCCTCCTTAACGTGCTCGGATTTTGGAGAGCAAAAGCGGAGGTGGGTGTCCGGCTGTGGTTTGCTACTAACGTTTATACGTCAGATCGATACTTCTGGCTGCCAAGGCCGTGTGTGGGCTGATGGCAGGCAGCAGCTGACCGTCTTTCCTGTCTGATCCTTCCTTGGCTATCCAGCCCTGGCTGCTGGGGCTGTGTTAGGATCTTAACTTACCGCATCTCTGCACAGGCAAATCTGCTCCATTAATAGCTATAAAGAGCCTGAAGTTTCCATCCTAACTTTATCTGGCTTTGCAATCATCCGAGGGATTAAGCGCTGTCACCCGGGGGAAGGGTGGGAGAGAATAGCCTGACCTATGGCAGCCCCTGTCCTCCTGGCGGCGGGGAGTTGTCGTATGAGCTCATTCTCTATTCACATCATGGACGTGCTGTTGGCTTCACACGCCCATCACCATCTCCTCCAACAGCCGCCGTCCTCCTGTACCAAGGGGAGGGTGTGTGTGGGTCTGGGTAGCTGTGTGTGCTTGTGTGAGAAGATCCAGTGAACCAACTGCGCAGCTTTTAGGGTGACCAGGTAGCAAGTGTGGAAAAATTGGGATGGGGCAGGGGATAATAGGTGCTTATATAAGACAAAGCCCCTACCGGCTCTCCACTTCATACTTGGGATGGGTGGGAACTACTTCGTTAGGGTGTGTGTGTGTGTGTGTGTGTGTGTGAGAGAGAGAGAGAGACTGACCGACCGACCGACCGACCGACCGACCTCTTGTGTGCTCTCTTTTTCAGGCTTGATCTCATTAAAAAAGTTTTTAAATAAGCACTATATCCCTCATCCCGCTTCGCATCCTAGGGTTCCCTGGGGCTATAGATTCCTCTGCTTTGCATGTTCCCAGTCCGTCTCTCAGCTGCCAGCCATCTGAGGGCAGGACTCGATGGGGTTTCCTTGAATGTTGCTCCTTCATCGTCTGCAGCACTCCTGGCCCGGGTGGGCAAGAGCTTGGGGAATGAATCTGAGTTCTCAGAAACGCAGAACACTTAGCAGCGCCTAAACGGAGCTCCACGGGAAGGGGGTGCGAGACAACAACAGGTTGGCCCTGGGGACTCTCTGTTTGATTATGCCTGCAAAAATTTTAGTCTTTAAGGTGCTACAGGACTCTCGTTGTTAATGTGTTTGATTAGCAGCTTGTGTGTAAAAAGTCTGGGGCATTCAAAATGCATGGCCAGTTCCCAGGCACACAGGATGCAGGAGACCAAGGAAACCCAGTGGCCTTTCCTTATCATTCCCTGTGACTAATACCATGTCTGTTTGCACATACAAGGTCTGTTTCAAACCTTTGAACCCTGGCAACATACTCAACCTTCCTATCTGAGTTAAATGATCCTTCCAGAGTCCTGAAAACCTCATGTTATCAGTCCAACATGGGCCACGTAAAAAAGCCTCTTTATATCGACGACCATTCCTGTGATCTTCTTATCAGAGATTTTGTCCTTGGTTGGAATCTGCAGAATGAAATATTGGCTCGACGTCCTTGACAAGTGTGCCTGTGAAATGGGTCTCATGGAGTGCTAGAGATGTAGACAATCCACCCGCTGCCCTGGAGATGCCTTTGGCAGGAAATCCTCCCCTGGCCCGTGGTAATCCATGGAGGATATCTGGATATCTGCTCAGTAAGGGACATCTTTCCCAGAAGTGCTGCGTCATGTCTGAGAATGGCGTGTCAGAGCTGAGGCATTACTTTGTTGCTGCCCTGGTTCTTCCTGGCTTTTGAAAGCCTTTGTAGGGTTGCTCGGTCAAGGGTTTGATTCACATTTGTCCCTGGTGTAACTCCACTGGAGTCGTCCAGTTACGTCTGACCCGAAAGACAGAATCTCTCTGGCAGAACAGGCTGGGCCGCCATCACGGGCTCTTTCGGACAGAAGCCGCTCGGATCCCGCTCTCTGCCATGCTGGCTGCTCACCAGCAGCTGTGCCAGCTCATAGCGGCCCATTCTTTTTAATCTGTTTTCACTGCAGCCTAGTGGGAGAGAACTGCTCAACAGTCTGACCCTGTGTCCTTTGTTAGAAGGGACCCTATACACTCTGTATCTTCAGCCCTACAATTTGCCCCTAGTAACACAGTCCGGATGAGTGCTGTCTGTTTGGTGTGCGTGCTGCTGGATGTCTGATCCACAGAGCATAAGCGGATCTTTTATAGCTCTCAGCTACAGCACTTTAGCTCAAGTTGTAGAGACTTCTAGCTCTGGAGGTCCCTGGTTCAGTCTGCAGTCAGAAGGAAGATGGTGCTCGTCACAATTGCATGTGTCTTTTCCCCCTCTTTGCTGTTACACTGGCACCCCATAGATCCCCCTTCCTCCCCCAGCGCAGGCGGGTGAGCATAATGCAGTCTCTCTAGCCTAGATAATCTGATCACAGCCTGAACAGGGCCGTGTGGGCCAGGTGCTGAATGACTAAACAGATTTGTCATGCACCGCTCCAGCGTGAGCTGCTGCTACCTCCCTGGCTGGCGCTTGCGACCTTGAGGAAAGGTTACAAGCCGTTGCACAGGCTGTGTCAGCAGGCTGCTCGTTTCATCAGCCTGGCTGTGTAACAAGAGGGGCTGGCTGGTGGGCGCATGAAGTGCCGTGGCACCAAGTCGCTTCCTTAATGCTAGGCTGAGGAAAAGATTGCAGGATGTGATTTCTCGGTCGTGCTAGCCTGAGCCGCAGAGCCACCTTCCTGTTGCCTCTGGAAGGAGTGACATCCGGGGGTGGCAGTGGGGTGGAGGGGGTGGCCAAAGGGTTTACATTGTGGCCACTCAGTTTCTAGGTCACCGTCTAACTTGCTGCCCATTGTGCAATACGCTGGGAGAAGTTCCCAGTGGCTCTTCCAATTGCCACCATCATATTAGCCCCCCCAGTGCACTTTTTGGTGGTCTCCTCTGAGAGGATCCACATATGACGGTCCATGAAGGCTGTTCCCCTCTGCTGTGCGCTAAAGCACTGGGCCTGTCTTGTGCGTGTTCCATGCGGCGAGGGGGGACTTCGCTTTCCAGATCTGTCAATCTGGTGTTGTCCGCCTGCGCTACTCCTGTGCTGCGCACTTGCGGGCAGCGAAAGGGGCAGGGGGTGACGGGGTAGCAAGTGGCTATCACCCTTTGTAAGCAGAGAGCTGGAGAATGGAGAATGAGCAGCCGCAGTGCGGCTGGGAGGGCACGTCCTCTTCCAACCGAGTCAGGGACGCTGGCCCAGGCTGCCTCAGTATCTTTTTGCCGTGCTCTCTTGGCTAGAACGCCCGATTCCTCCAGCCTCAGTTTACCCACTGCAGCCGGGGGGGCAGGGCCTTTCCCTGCTCACCTGTTGTGAGGCTCTGTGGACTCAGGTGCTGCTACCCTACCTGGCCTGGAAAGTTGAACTGGCCAAGTGGGGAGCAAAGGAGGGCAGGGGCAGCTAGGAAATCCCCACTCTGCTTCTCCCTGTCGACAGTGGAGTCAGGTAAGGCTCTGAGCAGGGAGTCTGTGGTGGCACCACGTGGCTAGGGGTGATGAGGTTTGTAGCCCCATGTGGCTGCAGAGGCCAGCCTAAGGCTGCCATTGCCGCTGGCTCCTCGAAGGCAGCCTAGCTGTGGGTGAGGCGTGCCATGCCCTGACTGCGGAGATCCACGGACCCCACGGACCTTCCCACTGGGGGCCCGTCTTGCTGCTTTAGTGGGGTAAGGGTGGCATGGGGGAGCCTCTCCAGCAAACCTGAATAGCCTGAGATCCTGGAGTACAGCCGTAGGGCCACGCTGTGTACCTCTCCTCACCCCGCGCTTACGTTTATGGAATTATTCGGCTGACGGGAGGGTTTGGGATGCAGAATTAACGTTTGTTAGCTTGCATTTTTCTAACTCAGGAGTAATCTGTGTTTGCTGTGCTCTGCATGTGCTGGTAACCCTCCGTGTGTGCACGTACATACGTGTTAGTCATGGCCAGCCTGTGCTTCTGAACCTAGCAGCTGACTGGCTGGGAGTACCACCTGCCCATTCTGCACACAGCATTTTTTTGCTTCACAAAGGGACTCCCTAAGTGGACTGTGTAGCAGGTCGGATTCAAAGTCCCTCTCCCCTGAGACCCTCCCCAGTGTCCCTGCGGCTCCAGTACTGGAATTTGCTCAAGGCAGGCCGAATCAGTCCTGGTCGTCTTTGCAGCAGAATACAGGCTATATCGGAGCGGGTCTCCCTGGATTAAGTGGGTCTTCCTGGACCAAGCAGTGCACTGTGTGGCGAGTGTGTTAAAAGGAAACTCCTGATAGGGGAAGTGCCCTGATAAGATTTAGCTGGCCTGGGGCCAGCTGTGCTGTGCAAAGAGCTCCCTGCGGACAGGCTGCTAAGTGGTCTGTGGTTATTGGGTGTGCAGTGAGAGTCAGATGGGCGCATGGTCACCTAGCCTCCTCCTACACAAGCTGAAATCAAATACCATTTGATCAGGGCCCTTTTACCCCTTAGCAACAAGGTACCCCAAGACCATTTTGTGTGTGTGGGGGGGAAGGTGGTGTTCACTCTCCTCTGTACTTTTTGTGACGCTCCCCTTCCTTACAGACCCTCAGTTGCCTTTCCTTTTGCTGGCTAGGCAGTCCAGCGTTCTTGGGAGGGGAAAAAATGATCTCCTGACTGGATCTGATTCTGCGCCACTTGGTACCTTGTGCTGCCACTTATGCCTGTGCAAAGTGGGTATAGAAGGTTGTGCGCTCAGGCTTCTCCACTCACAGACACTGGGGTTAGTGTGTCTCACCCATTCTGCGCAAGGTGCGAGGCAGTGGGGTCCCTCCTTCGGTGGCCTGATAAACAAAATCCAGCACCCTCCATCCTGTTGCCTGATTCACCCTCTTTTTTTTTTTTTTTAAAGGCAGCACTGGGTGGAGACAGGGCCGGGCCAAGCCAAGCTCTGATTGCTGATGTAGCTTTCCCAGCAGATCCAAGCAGTGTCAGCTCTCCCTGACTCAGCTCTGCACCCTTTTGTCCACCCATGAAACATCTCAGAAATGCTGAGCGCATGGGATGGGAGAGGCTTGCCTCTGCCTGTCTCATGAGCCAAGAAGCTGCAACAGTTTGTTCCTGTCTCTAACAATTTTGTGTGAGTCTTGTGACCTCCAGGTTAAAGCCTCTTCTTCTCTTCCCTGCCTGCAGGTCTTGCAGAAACTCGGAAAAGCCGATGAAACGAAAGATGAACAGTTTGAGCAGTGCGTGCAGAACTTCAACAAACAGCTGGTAAGCTAATTGGAGATATGTAATTACACACTAGGCCCTAGCATTGCAGGGGGGCTGTTGGAAACGAATATGCAATTAAGGCGTTGCAAACGAAGCCATAGTCATACAGAAGTTACCCACCCACCTGTAGTCCCTCTTACTGCACATACACAGCAGATCACACTAATCTCTTATTTCATTTCTTTGCCACATGGCAGGCCACACTGTATGGAAAAGGGCCTGTTTAGGCCCACAATTTAGGCTTAATAAAATCTAATCTGAATAGAAATATTTCTGTATTTTTCCCTCCTTTGTAAGCTCCGTTTTACAATAGTGGTTTGCGGTGTGCTACAAACCCAGCTGACAGCCACATGGTGCTAGTGCCACAGAACCAGGAAATGAAACTGCCTGGAAATGAAACATAAAATTGGCCAATGTAAACAGTGAAGGGAAATACACTGCCAAGGCTGAGCAAACTTGCAGCATTACTTCCTTTTTGTATCTGTTGCTAAGTCCGACCAATCCTTTCTCTGTGTGCATGTGTGTTGTTAAATGTTTCACTGCTGTATTTTAACAAAATGTATTATTTATATTACCTGAGCGCCTAGGAGCTGTAGTCATGGACCAGGATCCCATTGTGCTAGGCGCTGTACAAACACAGAACAAAAATAAAAGTATGTTTGCAGTATGGCAAGAAAACCCATTGAATTTTAAGCTTTTTTTATATAGAGGCATCATGTCGCCACTGCGAATATTCTCTATCTAGAATGCATTGCCACTTAGACTGGAAAACTGTAGCTAAGTGGAGGGATTTTGGAGAAGAGAAGCTAAAGAATTAGTGGGCTGGAGGGAGTGACTTATGAGTAAAGGTAGCTAAGCATGATACTGTAGCTTCCCCATACAGGAATGAGGGGGAAAAGATAACTGCGGTATAGAAAAGGTTGAAGGAGCGTACGACAGCTCAGCCGAAGAAGGCAAACCTGAATGCTGGAAGATTTCTAGATAGCCCTTGTTTAAGGCATAGAGTCATAGAAGATGAAGGTTGGAAGGGACCTCAGGAGGTCATTTAGTCCAACCCCCTGCTCAAAGCAGGACCAACCCCAACTAAATCAGCCCAGCCAGGCCTTTGTCAAGCCAGGCCTTAAAAATCTCTAGGGATGGAGATTCCACCACCTCCCTAGGTAACCCATCCCAGTGCTTCACACCCTCCTAGTGAAATAGTTTTTCCTAATATCCAATCTAGACCTCCCCCACTGCAACTTGAGACCCTTGCTCCTCCTTCTCTCATCTGGCACCACTGAGAACAGCCTAGCTCCATCCTCCTGTCCCCTTTCAGGTAGTTAAAGGCTGCTATCAAATCCCTCCTCACTCTTCTCTTCTGCAGATTAAACGAGCCCAATTTCCTCAGCCTCTCCTCATAAGTCTTGTGCCCTAATCATTTTTTGTTGCAATCTGCTGGACTCTTTCCAATTTGTCTTCATCCTTCCTGTAGAGGGTGGCCCAAAACTGGACACAGTACTCCAAATGTGGCCTCACCAATGCCGAATAGAGGGGAATAATCACTTCCTGCGATCTGCTGGCAGTGCTCCTACTAATGCAGTTGAATATGCTTGAGCCTTGGCAACACGGGCACGTGGTTGATTTATATCCAGCTTCTTGTCCGCTGTAACCCCCAGGTTCTTTGCTGCAGAACTATTGCTTAGCCCGTCGGTCCCCAGTCTGTAGCTGTGCTTGGGATTCTTCCGTCTTAAGTGCAGGACCCTGCACTTGTCCTTGTTGAACCTCATCACATTTCTTTTGGCCCAATCCTCCAATTTGTTTAGGTTGCTCTGTATTCTATCTTTACCCTCCAGGGTATCTACCATTCCCCCCATCTTAGTGTCATATGCAAACTCACTGAGGGTGTAATCCACCCCATCCTCCAGATCATTCATGATGATGTTGAACAAAACCGGCCCCAGCACTGACCCCTGGGGCACTCCACTTGTTACTGGCTGCCAACTAGACATCGAGCTGTTGATCACTACCCGATGAGCCCAATGATACAGCCAGCTTTCTATCCACCTTATGGTCCATTCATCCAGCCCATACTTCTGTAAATTGATGGCAAGAATACTGTGGGAGACCATATCAAAAGCTTTGCTAAAGTCAAGGTATATCACGTCCACCGCTTTCCCCTCATCCACAGAATCAGTCACCTCTTCATAGAAGGGAATCGGGCTGGTCAGGCATGACTTGCCCTTGGTGACTCCATGCTGACTGTTCCTGATCACCTTCCTGTCTTCCAAATACCTGAAAATGGATTCCTTGAGGGACCTGCTCCATGATTGTTTGGGGGATTGAGGTGAGGCTGTCTGGTATTCAGAGCCAGACTGGGAGATGGGACAAGGAATGCTTTACTTTGTACTGGGTACTTAAAGGATAGACACCGGTTTTAATCTCTCTCAGCTCCTTTCCTGACCAATGTTCTGAGCTCCTCCCTGCCCCGCCAATCAGTTACTTTGCCTGGCTCCCTTCCTCATGTCCATAGAACTTCCTTCCCACTCCTCCGGCTCCCTCTCCATTTCCACATGGACCCTTCCCCCTCCTGCCAATGCATCCATATGTCCCCAGCCCCAGAGAATCCATTCCGGGCCCCTACTGGCCAGAGCGTGTTCCATTCCCTTCCTGCAGCCTGTCCCCAAGTCCCAGAACCACAGAAGTTAGTAATAGCATGACCTACTAGGACCAGGTCATCCAGCTCACTTATTCAGTGGATGTATCTAGGAGCCCTGTCCAGCGTCTGCTAGACACTGTTGCCTAATACCCAGTGCACAGCAAAACTCAGAAGTGTGCAACCACACATTCCTAACCTAGGCACAGGCCTTTTCCTTTGCCACACTCCCTTTCTGCTGCTGAATACAGAGTCGTGCGATGAGATTTTACGGTCCTTTGGTCTCACATTAGACACACCTAATCCTATGGATCTCTCAAGGCCACTGTCCTGCCTCAGGCAGCAGCAGTAGCTGGTGATACAGAAAAAGGGCAAAATCCCAAAAGTAACTGGTCTAGGCAATTATATGCAGGTGAGAAGCGTTTTTTCCCGTCTCCTTGCACCTGATGTGGTCTCCTGAAGTGCAGTTTACCCTTAACATTTGTTGCTTGACTAGCCATCAGCGGCCACAGAATTACATGGCCCTTTTAAAAGAAAACTAACAGTCCCTCATCCGCCCCCCCCCCCCAAATTAAATCTAGCCATACCATGTGACTTTCCACCCTCTCTCCTGCCGCAGTGAGTTCTACAGCACATCAATATGAGTAAAGAAGCATTTCATTTCTGTGCATCCTGAACGGTATGGTGTTCAATTTCATTCTGACCTCTCTGTTCTCTTCTTATGGGGACTGGACAAAAGGAAGGAAGAACGCTTTCCCTATTTCCCCATCAGTCATGGGTTCGGGGTTGTTATATATGTGTATGGGTAGGGTTTTGTGGCCTGCCTTGTGCGGGAGGTCAGACTAGATGATCATATTGGTCCCTTCTGACCTATGAGTCTATGAGTCTAGCTCTTTCTGCATATATAATAAAAAGAGGGGGCAAAAAGATGCCTGTTTTGCAGGGCGTGCCATAAACCTGGATTAGTTTGATTGTGTAGCGCTCTGAAAATGTCAGGGGTAATTATTATTGTGTTGGCTCAGATATGCTAGAGAAAGAACTCTATATATAGATGAGATTTCTGTGGCTTCCTTATAAAGGGTGTGTCCACATAGGCAAATTGACCAGAATAGCTGTTGCGGAATAAGCTATTCTGGAATGGCTCCCTGAGTGAATACCCTCTCTATTCCCGAATGATGTCTGCTCACTGTACTAATTATTCCAGAATAAAATGAATGAAGGGTATCTACCCTGGAGAGCTAATGTGGAATCGCTTATTCTGCAGTGTGGACAATTTCCCCATGTGGACAATCCCAAAAAAGGGGACCTTAGGTTTTGACCTAAATCTTGAGAAAAGTTGGCCTCAGATCCTCAATAGTATCTAGGCCCTGAACTCCCATCAGGACTTAGGCATCTGATCACGTTTTGAGGATCTGGGCCTTGATCTCTTGCAGCAAGGGTTGAAGATTTGTATCCAGTTGAATGTTTCATTGAGCTGGAATTGACTTGGGTGTGTCCAGAGGGCTACTGAAGCAGGAGGGAAGGGAAACCAATGATGTCCCGAGGGTCTCCGGGCAAGGCTGGGGGCCAAGGCTGCATTTGTGCCTCCCTCCCAGGCCTCATGCCCCCCCCCCTTGCAGGGCAGCAGCGGTCCCCTGCTCCCAGCAGACGGTGACACCCCCCAACTGCCCCAGAGAGGAGGCGGTCTGTTCCTGTGTGTGTGTGTGGGGGGGGGGGACGACACGCCTTTTACCTTCTCCAGCTCGGGGGCCTTTCTGCAGCTCATTGCGGCACCCCCCCCCATTTACCTGCCGCACAGCGCATGCCTCTCACTCAAGCCCAACAGCCAGGTGTCAGCTCGGGTGGGGTGGCCTCACCGCCCTGGCCTGTGGGAGGAAGTGGTGGGGGGGAGCTGGGACAGCCCTTCACGATGCAGAGAAGGCAGGGAACGCAGGAGGCTCTGAGGGGGGCCCCCCACCCCTCGTGTGTCATGAAGGGCTGTCTTGGCCCTCCTCCCCCCCACCCCACAGGCCGGCACCTGGGGGCCTGGCCCCCCTCCCCGCTTTCCCCCTCAGTACGCCACTGAAGGAAACATTGCAGATGAGCAGATGGCCCTGATCCTATTTGTGACTATAGGACAGAGGTGAAGTTAGCTCCCGCCTTCACCCAAGGCATCTCCACATGGCAGGTGGATGGGTGTAGGGAGGTATTCCATATGTCCTGTGTCCATTCAAAGCTGTGGAAGAGTCTCCCTGCAGTCTGTGAATGGCAGGCTCTCTCTGCTTAGACAGGTGGGTTTTGCTTTTGAGTTGAACGTGGCCTCAGTTCTGCAGAGTCACTGATGGTCCCCCACGCGAGGCCTCACAACTGGTCTGTTTGTCTTCTCCTGGTGATGAGCTGTATCTGGCTGTTTAACTGCCAGCCTGGATCCTTGGAACACCTTCTTTCCCCCCCCTTCCCTCCTCCCAAATGTCATTTGTGTTTAGCCACCATCATAGCAGCCACCCACCCACCCAGTGCATGTCACCTAGAACTGGGAACGGGGGCATGCTGAAAAAGTGAAGGGGGACCCTTGACTCTAAAGGTTGGACCCAGGTGACTCACCTGCTAGATCTGAATTTCCCTGGCCGGGGAGGGAGGAGAGTTGAAGGCTCGGCGTGGAATCCAGGCCTTGCACATGGCAATGGGACGTGCTCCCGGGTGGAGGAGGTGCTGTGTTTTGATACCTGGTGTCTGTCTGATGTGGAACCTCAGGGCTGGTTTACGCTGTTTGACAACAAGTGTTTGTGATAAGAGCTCTTGTCTCTTTTTTTTTTTTTTGTTCTCGCGTGACAGTCAGGAGCTGCATCTGTTACTGGCAAAGGCTTGGTCCTTCTAGACTTGTTCTGTCAGGGCTGAGGACAGCATCACTCCCACTGACCCTCCCTGGCGTGTGCCAGTCAGGCCGGATGCCCCGTGTGCGGCGCTCAACATTCCTCTTTGGTTTCTAGGATCTGATTGCTTTCAATGGTGCGGTTTCCTAGCACTTGGGGTCGGTGGGTGGGATGATCACCTTTTCAATGAGCCGGGTATGGGACGTAGCTGTCTGTTTTTACTGTGCATCTATGTTCACAGACACGGGGCAGGGAACCTTTTACAAAACTCAAATGCCAGTTTCAAAGTCCAGTGAGCATTGACCTTCAGGGCCAGATTTTCAGCGAGCCTCCTTAACAGCACCCTGAGCAACTGGGGAGCATGCCGTTTTGTGGGCGCGAAGCTCATATGCTCACCAGTGTTTCAGGCATGGTTAAGGAAGCACAGTGCAAATGATGCCTTGAGCATTAAGGACGGCCATCCCGCCAAGAGCAGAACATTAACTTCTCCCATAGCTATAAAACATAGCTGATTCCAGGGCCCATTCTGCCATGTATGATCTAGTCAACCTGTGGAACTTTATAATCATGGCTATCCAAATAATAACGACTTGCAGTTCTAGCTCTGCCTGCTAAGAGAGAGAATACAACTTTGTGTGCTGGGCATGAGCAAGGGGTGGGAAAGAAACTTCCGCCGTCCCTTCCTGTATACAGTGAGCCAAGTCCATCGGATGGTGAAAAGTTGCCTTGTTCTGAAGCATCAATATTGGTGATGGTTGGAGAATGAAAGAGGATGGTGGTGTTTTTGTGCTTCCACTCTCCATTTTGTGTGTGTGTGTGTGAGATGTGTATGTAGTCACACTCACACTGTGTAAATCCTGGTATCTGAATGATTTCCCATGGCAGATCTACTGGGCACGACATCTAAAAGTATCTCCTTTCATCTGTTTATAAATTTGCTGCCAGACAACTCCTTGGAGTGTCCCTGTCCAGCTGGATGTTCTTGTGCTATTTTGAGACTGGCTGATGAGACCAGCCTCTGATGGAAATGTAGCCTGTCATTTCTTGCTCTGGTAGGGCCTGGTCACGCATGGCCAAATTTTCAGAAGTTGTGTTGTAATAACTGGGCCTACAAATTTCCCCGTGTTGCAAGCTCAGTTGTAAAAACACTTGTGAACGTTCATATAATGTCATCATGACCTGTAACAACAAATGTTGATGGGAAAAAGTACAAAAGGAGACAGACTGAATTAGTTCAACCAAAAAGGCCTCCCGATTTAATTCAAGGTCTGTGTTAAGATCATGCCTTCTAAACAAAAGAACTGTGGGACCAGAAATTAATGGACCGAAACTGGTGTGTTGGAAATTGAACCTACCTGGTGAACAAAATAAGGAGGGCGTGGGCTATTCTATCTGTCACTGCCTTTTGAGGTCCTTAAAAGAAAAGACAAGTGAAGGAAAATTGGGAAACAAATGCAAAATGGGCTGACTGAAAGAAGAAGCAGCAGCAGTCTGCCAGCAACAGCTGCAGTGAACTTAGCATCATGGCTGCCATCTCCACCATCTCTTGGGCCGCAGGAGCAAAGTACCAGCATTGGACCTGTCATCCTAATCTTGAGAGATGTCCTGACCACACCAGGCAAGAGAAAGGAACCAGCTGACGTCGCCATCTCCACCTCTGTTGGTTAAATCCCAATCACCACTTCGGATCTGAGCCCCCCAACCTGTCCTTTTTCTTCCCCACCATATTTCTTCCTGGTCCCATTGCTCTTCTCTCACCTTCTGTCTGATAAGAGTTTAGTTTAACTGGCCAAGGCTGTGAAAAGCAATGCCTTAAACAGTCTGATACTGGCACAAGTTTGCCAGGTCCTGGAGTGGCTGATAAGAACGTATGCCGCGCCTGTGACTTCCAGCAGTGAGGCTGCAGGTAAAAATCAGTGCCTGTGACAGAAGCTGCATTTCCTTTATTTGCTGGTCTTTTCTCTCCCTTTCTGTGATTGTCGTGTTTTGCCTTCTAGGAAAGGGGATCGGACTTCAACACAACCTCCAGCCCATCTCTGCTCTCTTCTCCTCTTCCCCAAACGGACACTTTTGTTGCCATCTTTAAGACCATCAAAGAAACTGTCAAGCAGGGTGTTTTCCTTCATAAAAACTGTCTACAGCTACAGGGAAAGAGAACAAGGGTGGTGGTTAAAACAAAAACCTTACTTAACACTTTACATGGCAAGTGCGTTCATCGTTGCCTTCTTTTCTATATCTCTAAAACACGGTTAAAAAGGGTTTGAACGACGTAGTTGCCATGGTACCGAGCAGGATGCGGTCTCGGTACACCAAGGCCCATATCTTATTTAGCACTGTTCTAGTGTCGGTTAGTGACAGGGCCGTGTTAACACCTTTTGACTCTTTGGGCCCATATATCCCATCTAGATGGATACAGCAGTGACTTTGAATTTTGAATGATTCCATTTTTAGTTCACCAGCTTTTGCAAAATGTGCGTGAGGAGAGTTATCTGGAGGATGTTCCCTGTAGGCTAGTTCATATGGCCTGACGTCGGGGACTCCAAAAATGGAGGCACCCAAAACTCGGCTACTTTGGAAAATGTGGTTATCAAGGATCCCTACTTCCTCCCCAGCCCTTCCTCCAGCCTGGAATCATTGGCTGCACAGAATGAAAGCCCTGGAGGTTGTTTTTGTGTGACAGCCTTTTATGGCCCATCTCCCTTCCTCACCTGCCAACTTCCCCCTGGCATTGCCAGGCTGTAACTCAATAGGTCTACTCTGTAAACGAGAGGTATAATTTGCAGCACGTGTAGACATACCTAGGCTAGCTTTGATATAACTAGATCAAAGATAGCTTGCATTATAATAGCTGTGAAGCTGGGTTGGTCCCAACTGCCTGGGCCCCTCGTATCTAGGGTGACCAGATGTTCTGATATTTGGGGTTTTTTCTTATATATGCGCCTATTATCCACTGCCCCCTGTCCCGATTTTTTTTTACACTTGCTATCTGGTCAGCCTACTTGAGTGGCTAGTCTGCACTGCTGCCCAGCTTGCCACAGCTTCACTGCTACAGGTATATCCCCCTAGGGGATGTCTGCACAGCAACAAGACACACGTGGCTGGCCCATGCTGGCAACTTGATCTCACATGGCTCAGGCTGCAAGCCTGTTTCATTGCTGTGTAGACTTCTGGGCTCGGGCAAGATCCCAAGTTCTGGGACCCTCTCACCTTGCAGTTCTACTCTTGCAGCACGTGTGGTCCCTGTCCCTTTCCTCCAAGCCCTCTGAACAGGTTATCTCCCGACTCTTCTCCTCCCGGCTAAGAGTCTTTTCCTTTGAAAGATATTCAGCCCTTCCCAATTCTTGCTACATTAGTTGAAATAGTTTTTTATTTTCTCCCAGCGCGCCCTGATTTGTTTGTTTATTTCACAAGGCGAGGTGGCTAAAATGGGATGCGTCAGATAAATTCCTTAGCACAGACACAATGAGCTTTGCCACATCAACAGCTGGAAGAGAGGCATCTGGGCCTGATGGAATTGCCGCTCAGTGCATGCAGCAGGGGTTGGAACACGAGAGAGGTTGCATGATCTCTCTTCAGAGCAGGAAAGCTGAGATCAAGAGGCAGGCGCCTGAAGAGTGGAGGATGATAGGAAACATCTGCTTCAAACTTAGTCCCTTTGGGGAAGCTGTCAGAGATGGCCTGTGAGCTCCCTCGTCAGCCTGTCCAGATGTAATATGCTGGGGCCCCATGTGGAAAATTCAAGCTGGGAAGGAAGAAGGGGAATGAAATGTAACAGCATGTGTGATGTTGGTACAAGGCATAACAGCCACCCTCGAGCATTCTTATGAAGTTTCACAGCTGATTCTGGAGGTATCAGAGCTCCAGGAAAGTGTTCAGATATACGGAAACCAAACCTCTTTTTTCCTCTTATGACATATCGGTCTCCCTCAAACTCTTCTTCATTCTTTGCTTCTCCGAGAAGAGCCTTAGACTTCTGATGCCATCTGAGCCAACGCTGCCTCCACTGCAAAGCACCAGAGGATGGAAACATAAATCCAAATGAAAACATAATCCATGCACCATCATGTGTCACCCCCAGACCATTGCTGTCTTGCGCCTGCCTCTCTGCTGCCTTTCCCGTTGTGGTGTTATTTGCATGTGCACAAAGTGGGTGTAAAATGGATCCTTTTCTGACTTGGTAGCGTGTTTATGCCTCCTTTTACACAAATGTAAGTGATGATACATTGCAAGGCAGTGGAGAGTTGGGGCAGGTATATTTTAAACTTTCAGTAAAAGGCAACATTCACATCACTCTATTTGAACTCTTCCAGAGTGTTCAAAGGGTGTGTGTGTGTGTGTGTGTGTGATTTCTTAACCATTAGCTTTCCAATAAGTGAAATCCAACAGTGCTAATTGAATGACCATTTTTTAAAAGATGGATCGGGGTTTTCACCATTCATGCCATTTGTTTGCAGTAGATTTGGCGGTTCAGTGTCCCTTTCTGGCTCTTACACTGGCCCGGTGTTGGTGTGTTTTATATTTCCCACATCACAGGAGAATGTTAAAACTGAAACTGTAACGTTTCACAGTAAAGTAAAACATAAATCAAGATGACATTTCTGCTTGTGTTAGGTCTTATAACCTCCCCCAGAATCTACAGGTTGGGCTCCTTTTAAAGATCCTAGAACCTCAGTCCCTCTCCTGGTACGTCTACACTGCACACTAAACATGGGTTCTGACTCAGGTTTGAGCCCAAGCCCCCCTTCCATCCACACACAAATCAGTCTGACTGAGTTCAGCCGGCACTCAGGACCCAGGTCTTGCTAGAGGTGGTGGGTCAGAGCCCGAGTCCTGTTGAGGCTCGGGCCCAGGTCCTGTCATTTTGCAGTGTGGACCTGAGTCAGAAGGTCTGCATAAAGTAGTATGGATGTGTTAGCAAGCTATAAGGCACGGGTCCAGCCATTGTAAGCACAGGTTTACAATGCAGTGTAGATGCTCAAGCACTGGCCTGGAAACACCGAGTGCACAGGCTTAGGTTCCACATGCTCAGGCATAGTGGACAGTGTAGACAAACCCTATGGGGATCAGGGCCCATTGGGCTAAACAGTCTTGATTTTCGGTTCACTTTTCTCCATTCTACATAGATAGTTCCTTAGTGCTGTGTTGGCTTCTCAGCCATCGGGTTGTGTTGGACAGTTTGGAGTGTGTGGTTTTTTCATAGCACAGGTCAGTCCTGCATGAATCTTCCTCCCTCCGTACAAAACAATAACCGGCTGACTTTTCCTTGTCTTTGCAGACAGAAGGCACCAAGCTGCAGAAGGATCTCCGAACTTACTTGGCTTCCGTAAAAGGTAACATCTGCGCAACTGGAATTCTGTCATTTTTCTGAAATTAGGCACCCAAAGTAGGGTTTTCCTGGCCATACCTATTCCTACCGGGTGCTCCCTTTGGGTTTCCTGGAGCAACTGGCCTGGGGATGGAGTGCCGGTTTCACATCTCTTGCTCCTCGGCTGGCAAGGGAGCTCAGGTACATCGGTAAGGTGGTTCACCCCCTCCTCTCTGAACTCTGAACGCTGCCTGCGTGACTGGATCCATGTGTCCCTCTCATGTTGTTGGTACCCAGGATGTATGAGCAAGGATCATGCTTGAAAATATCCTGCCTTAAACTGGGATCAGGCTGGTATTATCCATTCCACGCCGTCGAGTCCCTGTTAGCAATGGGAAGGGGCTCCTGGCGTGGTGGCACAACTGTCCCTTGGTTTCTGAGGCTGCCTTCTCTTCTCTCCTAGCCATGCATGAGGCCTCCAAGAAGCTGGCGGAATGTTTGCAGGAAGTGTATGAGCCGGAATGGCCTGGGAGAGACGATACCAACAAAATAGCAGAGGTGAGACTCCGTGCCGGGGCGGAGAGCGGCTTAGTGAGACTAGCGCACTTACCTCCTGTGCTCAGTTCGGGAGCCTGGCTGTGAGGCATCTGTATGGCAGCAGTAATCCTAGGAAGAAGAGGGAGAGTCTGCGAGGGGCTCAGATGTTGCTGGCACCTTTTGATGCCCAGGTTGAATTTTCAGGCATCACTCCCTTTCCTGATTGCCCTGCTTTTGAGGTGGCTTCTTGCCCTTTCCGCCTTTCTGCATTGGCTGACCTGCAGATCTTTAAGGGAGACCTGTCTAGTATCAAACCAATTATCCGTAACTCCAGCTCTCCTTTGTCCTTAGCCTTCCAGGTCCTCATATCTGAGCCATTAGCAATTATCTTCGAGAAGTCATGGAAGACGGGAGAGATTCCAGAGGACTAGAAAAGGGCAAATGTAGGGCCAATCTATAAAAAGGGGAATAAAGACAACCTGGTGAATAATAGACCAGTCAGTCTAACTTCAGTACCCAGAAAGATAATGGAGCAAATCATTAAGCAATCAGTTTGCAAACACCTAGAAGATAATAAGGAGATATGTAACAGTCAGCATGGATTTGTCAAGAACAAATCATGTTAAACTGACCTGATAGCTTTCTTTGACCGGATAAGAGGCCTTGTGGATGAAGGGGAAGCGATAGCAGTGGTATATCTTGACTTTAGTAAGACATTTGATGTTGTCTCACATGACCACCTCATAAACAAACTAGAGAAATACAACTTAGATGGAGCTACTATAAGGTGGGTGCATAACTGGTTGGAAGATTGTTCCCTGTGAGAGTAGTTATCAGTAGTTCACAGTCAAGCTGGAAGGGCATATCAAGTGGGGTCATGCAGGGATCAGTTTTAGGTCTGGTTCTGTTCAATATATTCATCAATGATTTAGATAATGGCATAGAGAGTACACTTATAAAGATTGCGGATGATACCAAGCGGGGAGGAGGTGCAAGTGCTTTGGAGGGTAGGATTAAAATTCAAAATGATCTGGACAAACTGGAGAAATGGTCTGAAGTAAATAGGATGAAATTCAATAAGGACAATGCAAAGGACTCCACTTAGAAAGGAACAATTAGTTGCCCACATACAAAATGGGAAATGACTCCCTAGGAAGGGGTACTGAAGAAAGGGATCTGGGAGTCATGGTGGATTACAAGCTAAATACAAGTCAACAGTGTTGCGCTGTTGCAAAAAAAGCAAATATCATTCTGGGATGTATTAGCAGGAGTGTTCATAAGCGAGACAGAAGAAGTAATTCTTCCACTTCACTCCACGCTGATTAGGCCTTAAATGGAGTATTGTGTCCAATTCTAGGTGCCACATTTCAGAAAAGATGTGGACAAATTGGAGAAAGTCCAGAGAAGAGCAACAAAAATGATTAAAGGTCTAGAAAACATGATCTATGAGGCAAGACTGAAAGAACTGGGTTTGTTTAGCCTGGAGAAGAGAAGGCTGAGCGAGGACATAACAGTTTTCAAGTACATAAAAGGTTGTTACAAGGAGGAGGGAAAAAAATTGTTCTCATTAAACTCTGAGGACAGGACAAGAAGCAATGGGCTTAAATTGCAGCAAGGAGGGTTTAGATTGGACATTAGGAAAAACGTCCTAACTGTCAGGCTAGTTAAGCACTAGAATAAATTTCCTAGGGAGGTTGTGGAATCTCCTGCATTGGAGATTTTTAAGAGCAGGTTAGACAAACATCTGTCGGGGTGGTCTAGATAATATTTGGTCCTGCCATAAGTGCAGGGGATTGGACTAGATGACCTATCGAGGTCCATTTCAGTCCTATGATTCTATGATAGTCTCTCCTACTACCCACCCCTACAACCCAGCCACTTTGGCTGTGCTCCAGCTTTTTAATGATGCCTTCTCTAAGCCTCAGTCCCCCTATTATCCAACTAGGTCACCCTTCGAGGACTGTGAGCAGCCCCTCTCTGCCTGGCCTCTCCTTAGGGCACCGGCAGTGTTACTCTGTGTGAGAGGGTGTGAGGTATTGCTCTCAGCTGGTGAGTGGGCCACTCCTAAATACCAGCCCATCAACGTGTCCGCGCAAAGCTGATAGGTTAATGTCCCATCCCTTTCAGGGCTGTTTATACAGATTGGGACTCTCGGCTTTGTCCCTCCGTTGTCTTCCACTTCCTTTGCCCAGAAATGATCACTACAGTGCTAGTGGACTTTCTCGATAGCCCGGAAGTTAAACTGAGATCTTTGGAGTCCTCTTCCAGGAGGTTGTTCCGGGTGAATGTAAGGTCTGCGGGGCAGTGTCTTTTGCTGTGTGTTTGTAGAATGCCTAGAACACTGGGACCCTGATACTGTGTGGGGTCTCTGGTGGCGCGAGAATAATAACAATAAATGGTACGTTGAAAGGTCTCTCCACCCTAGAGCAGTGGTTAGAGTGAGAGTGCTTTACACCTGCTCTGCATGGAGGTGAGCAATGAAAAGGCTGCAAGGAAGCTGATTTATAGGTCAGAGGGAACCATAATAATCATCTAATCTGACGTTCTGCATGACACACGCCGTAGACTCTCACCCAGTAATTGCTTTCTGAAGCCCACTGGAGGAGGAGATCAGGTCTACCAGAGAGGATAGATCCACTAACTAAATCCTCCTACCACCCATGTGAGGGAAGGTGGGGGAAGGATGACCCTCATTTCCTGCCTGTCTTTAATTCATTCCAGCCCCATGTCCCCGTGTTCTTTTCGCTCTATGTAAAGTCAGCACTTGCCTGAAAGTGCAGAGCTTAGAAAATCCACAGCAAACCTAGGATCTAATTTGGTAGTTTAGTTCCTCGCTGGCATTTGTGTGTTCAGGGTTCAGTCAGAGGCAGGCTTCTTGTTGCTGGCTGGTCAGCTATTTTTCTGAGCTGCAGCAGCTCTGTGTCCGCGGGTCCGTTTGCAGTGTCGTGGCCTGGCAGGGTTTCTCGCAGTGGCTTGTCAGAGCGGAGAAGAGCAGAAGCAAACCTCCAGGGCAGGATGGAGTAAATACTAGAGCTGGTCGAGGCTTTAGTTATCTTTTTCCCTGTGGAAAACATTGACTTTACAGTTTAAAAAAAAAAAAAAAGGCTGAAAATGTTTGGCCCAAAACATCTGGTTAAAACCAGAAAATTTCAAATTGGAACTGTCATAGTGGCTCATGGGAGTTGTAGTTCAGGTTCCTTGTGCCGGTATTCTCCTGTATGGGTCAGGTTCCCTGACTGGATTACATGTCCCATGATGCACCATGGTCTGGCTGAGCCATTGCAATGAATCATATGAGTCCCTGGCCATGGTGCATCATGGGGGATGTAATCCAGCTGGCCCAGGGAGGAGAATGTGGGCATAAGTTATTCAAACTACAATTCCCATGAAGCATTATGGCAGCATTTCCAAATCAAAATATTTTCAGGTTTTGGGTATTTTCTATTTCAACAAAGTTGAAATAGTCTGTGGAAAACAGCTGTTTTTCATGAAAAATTCTGTTTAGGCCAAAATCCAATTTTAAGTAGAAAAACAGAAAATTTCACTGAGCCCTCATAAATTACCTGGTTTTCTGCAGGATCACCTGGAGAGCCCTGGTCCTTTTGGTGCGGAAAGCTGGGGGCTGTGAAAGAATAGGAAAAATAGGAAGGGATCTTGGGCCTGTGGGAACAGAGCGTCAGGTGAGAGGGAAATCAGTGTGTGAACAGTTCTTTGTGTCAGGCTGACTGGAGACATGGATTCCTCATTAGAGTAGCGGGTCAGGTTGGGTCTTTCCTGATCAGCATTTCACTGTGCTAACCCTGGATACCTGAATGAAAACACGTGCTTAAAATATTGCTACTCGACATCCTTGGGAAAAGCAGCAGCTTTAGGGGAAGCCGAATGTAAAGTCACTTTTTTTTCCTGAGGTCTGCTTTAGAAGATGTCACTCTTTGACCAGGCCAGAGAAGTTGCCAGTTCCTGGAGAAGTGGTCTCGCCATCTCTTCTCCCGCGGTACCTTTAGTTTAGAGTCAGATACAGTTAATGGCTTTGTTTGCTGGAATAAAGCAAACAGGAATGCCTAGGCAGGCGGCACCCTTAGTGCAAATTAATCACCGCAGCTGTTGTGAATCACTGTTGTTTACACATTCGGTTCTCTCGGTGTTCATGGGTGGGGGTGGAGGGAGAATGGGGGCTGAGGCAAATTTCTGAGTTACTGTATGCGAACACTGGTAATGATCTTTAGCAGCCAGACTTCCAGCACACGTGTACCTCCCACGTCGACTCGATTCGGCCAGTCACGCCTGTGATCTGCCAGTCTGAAGGCCTCTATATAGCCCTTAGCACCCAAGAGCTGTGGCAAAAGGTCTAGCCTAGTGTGGCCAGGAAGTGTGGGCCCCAATCCTGGACCCCAGCTGTGTCCCCTTTGTGTCACTCCAACAGCATAAAGGAGACAGAGCTACCTTAACAGGGCAGTTGCAAACCGGTGGTGCCCTTCGTCCCTCACACAAACAGGGACATTCTAGGCGCTCTGCTCCAGCTGGAAGCATTGCAATTTGGAGCCCTTCATTACTACGTACAAAGCGTCCCAGGACAGTTGGCTGTAGGAAAGAAGAAGAGAGATTTGTGAGGAGGTACACAAAAGGCATGGGCTGATAGATAAACCAGACAAACTGGGTCTTGGTACCTAGCAGGGAGCGTGGTCTAGTAGTTGGTTTAGGAAAATCGGGACTTGTGGGGTCCTTTTGTGCATCTGCTGCGTGACCTGGGATATTCAGTGGTGGTGCAGCCGTGTCGGTCCCAGGATAGCAGCGAGACAAGGTGGGTGAGGTAATGTCTTTTATGGGACCAGCTTTCGGGCCACACAGAGCTCTTCTGGAACTGGGAAATGCGTGCCTCAGTTTCTCCAAAAGTGAGGCGATAAGTATCTCTGGGATGCTGGGATGTTTCACAGATTGTAATGTGCTTGGAGATCGCCGGCAAGAGAGATGCAGACTATTCTCGTCATGCTCGTAAGCACGTTCCTTTTGTCTTTCAGAACAACGACCTGCTGTGGATGGATTTCCATCAGAAACTTGTGGACCAGGCACTTCTAACCATGGACACTTACCTTGGCCAATTCCCGGACATCAAAGTAGGGAGCTCTCCGCACTCCTACCACCTCGTGCTAGAGAGTCTCTGCGGCACTGCGAGATGGAGTTGGGGCTTTGCAAGAGTGCTGCTCTTGAGCTTCCATCTCCTATAGCCTAGGGGTAACGAAGTGGAGGTGCATGGGAGCAGCCCCCCACTGAATTCACACTGCCCCCTGTTGACCAAACACCAATGCTCTGCTCTCTTGTTTACGGAGTAGCTGGGCTGGGGTGTGTGGGCTGTGGCAGAGAAAGAAAGGCAATGCTGCCGGATGATTGACCTCTCTGTGTCGGTGCAGTAGCTGGATTCACTGGAGCTGGGATGGGATGAGACGTGCCCCCCCAGGCTTTCTGAGGCGTTTGCAGGGGGGCTTTGTGTTTCATTCATTATGATAAGCATTCTCTGGTTCCTCTGCTCTTTTACTTCTCATTGCTGGAGAGGACCTCCATGCCATAGGCAGAGGAAGCCTCCGTTAGCCAAGGGCAGTAGCATTTTCTAATAAATGGGCTTTCATCAGCCCCCTTGTGAGCAGAACATGTTTCAGCATCGGAAACCCTGTGTCATCCCGAGAACAGGGTTTCGTTGTTTACCAGCCTTGTAAGGGGAATAAAGCCACCCAGACAAGGCTTCATTCATGTTTCCCTGCTATCGCAGATCCGGGACGGTGGAAGGGAGAAGCTGCATTGGGCATTTATGCATTGACACCTAATGCATTGAAGAGAAATAGCTGAAGCTACAGCGTGGTTCTTATTCCTGTCTCCCGTGTTAAAAGGTGCAGAAGGGAGAAATTTACTGACAGTAAATTTGATACCAGCAAATCTGAGGCGTATCCCCTTCTAGAGGAGGCACTACAGGAAGTGCTGGGGGTGGAAAGAGAAAACAACTGGGTGACCTCATGTGTCTGCTTGAATGGGCCCTGAACCTTCCCTGGCCAGTTTGGGAACCCCTGACCCCTTCAGTTGCACTTTGCTGTGGCTCTGCCGTGTCAGAACCATGTTAGAACTCATGAGCTGTGCTGGCGTGGCGTATGCAAGCTGCAGCGATCAGCCGTCGGCAGATCCTGCCTCTCTTCCACCAGGCTCCATAGGGTTAGTGCACAGCTTTGCAGTGGAGGGTAGGGTGCGCGTGGGGGTTAACTGGTTTTGCTCTGTGCTGGTTAGGCTGGCCCATAGGGAGTACAGGGGTCTGGGTGTGTTTGTGTGCAAGGGGGCAGGCTCTGGGTGTGGTTCTCTTGGCAAGCCAGTATTACGTTGGTGTCACTCCACTGACAGCAATGAAGTTAGCTTTCCATTTAAGTGAGAGCCGCATCAGATATGCCAGAGCAGCCAGAGCCAGCCTGCCACACGGCCAGTTTTTAGTGGAAAACGTGCCTCCAGCTTTCCTTACCTAAGTGCAGCTATTGAAAAAGCAACACCCATGAGTGCTGCAGAGGCATTCCCCATACACTCTGCGTGTCTGTCTCTGTCACACACACACGCACTTTCTACATGTCTCTCTCGCACCCTCGCGCGCACACACACACAGTCCAGCACCACTTCTGATCACACTGCACCACAGCAGAGCGGCTGTGTTGAGAGACCCCTCCCTCCCTTCTCCATCTGAAACTCTGTGTCTCTAAACATGTTCAAGAATGTTGCATTTCTTGGCTGGCTTGCAATGATACAGAGAAGGGAGGCCTGGCGAAGACGGGACTAATACAGAAAAAAGGAACATTTAGTGATGAGTGAGCCAAAGTTCTTGCTCCGCAACAATTTCTTTTTTTTTAGAAAAGTTATTTTGTTTTCTTTTGTGTTGCAGAATCCCTTTATAAGTGACTGGGTTTTCCTTTTTAGCCCCTTGTTGCACCACCTTTCCCTTCCCCTGGAAGTGCCGAGCATTCAGGAAGGAGCCAGTTCTGCTGGCCAGTACCTTTCAGAGGATGAGGCTTGTGTGGCGGGCAGATCTCTGTGTATTTGTTAAAATCTGTTTGGAGGTGGCCAGCTGGTCAGGAGGTGGTGGCTGAAGGACTCCTGCTGACAAAGCAGGATCATATGATATCCTGTGAGCTCCCTCTCTCCCAGCCCCATCTCCGCCCCCCGCACTAGTTCATTTGGAGACGGCTGCACAGGAAATGTCTTTTCCAGGTGGCAACGCATGTAATGATGTCACCACCTGGGACGTCTCAGCCCAGTTTCCCTGGGAAAGAAACTCCTCTTCCCCCCCACCCCTCAAATCCCGATTCGTTGAAAGTTTCGTCACTCTCTGTTGTTGTTTCTGCCACTTTCAAACGGTTTCAGGTCCCAGCTTCATAGTGCAAACTGTGAACATGTGCAACCACACGGGGTCCCTGCTTCCTGGGGCTCTTCTCCCCCCCACCTGCTTCTACAGCTTCCCCCACCACTGATGTTTTTGCACTGTTCTGTTAGACTTCAGAATTTACAGAGAAGGGGGAGGCGTATTTGTGCCTCGCAGAGCTATTGTTCCCGGCTGTCCGCAGACTCGGACAGACATCTCAGCGTTGGTTATACCGTTTGCATTTTTCCGCAGGCAATTAACTAGGTGTTCAACAATGCTAAATTTCCATGTCTAGCTTTTCTGGAATTCCTAAGCTTTAAAGGAGCACTGCTAAGGTTTTAAGCTGGGGTTCTGAAAGGAGCCTAAAGGAGTCAGGCACCCAAATTCCACTGAACTGGGGCACTGAATTCTCCTTTCAAAATCCCAGTCTCAGGCCACAAATGTTGCAGCATTATTGATGTGTTTTTTTCCATTTCCCAGTCCCCGAGTGATGCTTCAAGCTGTGAGAAATTAAAACCACCAAATGCTTGTTTTAGGTCTCTCCGTAATCAAAGCAATGTCCACCTCTTGCTCCTTTCCTAGGATTAGCTAGTGTGTGTCAATCAGGGGTATGTGCACCTCTAGGGGTACATCAAGGTCTTTGAGGGGGTACATCAACTCATCTAGATATTTGTCTGCTTTTACAACTGGCTACATAAAAAGCACCAGCGAAGTCAGTACAAACCAACATTTCTTATAGACAATGACTTGTTTATACTGCTCTGTATAGTTATATACAGACTTGGGGCTGAGGATTTTTTATCCAGAACCTGTTGGACAGTCTTGAGATGGGAAGCCATCCATGAACGCTTGACGCCCCCTGTAGCTAGGAGGTACGCTGAGAAACGGTTCAAAGAGGATGGAGCTAGGCTGTTCTCAGTGGTGGCAGATGACAGAACAAGGAGCAACGGTCTCAAGTTGCAGTGGGGAAGGTCTAGGTTAGATATTAGGGGAAACTTTTTCACTAGGAAGGGGGTGAAGCACTGGAATGGGTTACCTGGGGAGGTCGTGGAACCTCCATCCCTAGAGGTTTTTAAGGCCTGGCTTGACAAAGGCCTGGCTGGGATGATTTAGTTGGAGTTGGTCCTGCAAGGGGTTGGACTAGCTGACCTGAGGTCCCTTCGAGCCCTCATCTATGATTCAATGACATGTAACTTTGGCTTTCAAAACCAAGGCCTCTGCCAGAGCGGAGGCGTCTGTGCTAATAAACCCAATCACAGGATTGGGCTCTAGGGAAGAGCTGCTGGCACTTCACAGATAATGGAGAGGGAGGAGGGTGATGCCAAGAGAAATTTCCCTGATGCATGGGGGAAAATGCAGCCTGTGGCAAGACCTTCCGAAGGGGGTGACCTATGATGGGATCTGAACCCCAGAAACAACAGGGAGTTCCAGCTAGCTCAAACCCAGACACTTTGGGAAGGCCAATTCTTTATTCACTTAATGGGGTGTAATCCAGGCGGGGTTGAACTGTGGAGTCCAGCTAATGTGAGTCTCAACTTCATGGCTGTGGCCGTTCATAGCTGGTCTCTCTCTCTCTCTCTCTCTCTCTCTCTCTCTCTCAGTCTCGCATAGCTAAGCGAGGGAGAAAGCTTGTGGATTACGACAGCGCCAGACACCATTTTGAATCCCTGCAAACCGCAAAGAAGAAAGATGAAACCAAAATTGCAAAGGTAAAACACACGGTGGGCCCCGCTTTCCTTTATTGCTGGTTTTAATAACTGCCTAGGTAGGAAGTTTTAACACGTTGACCCACCATTACTACATGGTTTCTGTTTAGACAACTGTCATGTGATGATCCAGCCACAATCCCCCTCTCTCTCCCCTCCCCCTGAAATACACATTAGGGAAAGGCTCCGAAGGTGTTGGTGTGGTGACGATGGTTTTCTGTACGCTGTACATGGTACAGATTTCAGGGCTATGTGGCCCAGCTTTGGTGAGCACAGAAGCCTGAGTGAGAAAGGAAGAATGGTCTTCCAGTGCTAGCTCAGAACTGGGAGGCAGATCTGGATTCTCTTTCCTGCTCTGACGCAGGATGCTTGTGTGCCTCAGTTTCCCCATCTGTGCTTGGCTGCCCTGCCCTGAGTTTGATAAGTCTGCAGAGTGCTCTGAGACGCTCCGCAGCAATGTTGGCTGGGAGGACTACAGGGCGCTTTCAGCGTTCACAGCCTCTGCTGTGTTAATTCCTTCTCCTGAACAGCTTTGCCTTTGCAGACTGGAAGGTGACATGGCCAAATCAAGAAAACAAAATTGGCGTTTCAGGTGTCAGAACACCCTTTAGTGTCTGGGAAACCACACCCTCTCTGATCACCCCGGCCTTGTCTTGACTAGGATTTAACATGTGACGTTAACACATGCTGGTGGCTAACATGTTTGAAAAGTCCAGTGTGGACAAGACAGAGTAGACTTTAACATATGCTAAATTGGTTGAATACTAGCCCAGGCACCCTCTTGTGAGCACACATTAAAGGCGGAGGATGAAATCCTGGCTCCGTTGATGTGAATGGGGAATTTTGCCACTGACTTCGATGGATCCAAGATTCCATCCAAGTGTGTCTTGTCTATTTTAGACTTTTTTGGCAAGGTGTTAGCCAGAGCATGATAATAACACATCTTAAATCCTAGTTGAGACAAGGGTTTTGGAGAGGATGAACTGTTTGGGAGCTAGGGCTGGTAGAACAGAGGAAAGAGAAGTTGCAATTCCCAGCCCCTCCAGGAATAGGGAGGGATGTGGAAGTGTCAGTTAACAAATGCTTCAATCACCAAATGCTTCTGTCTCAAACCAAAATAACCCAACTTTCTTGGAAGATGTTATGGCTCTAACTGGCTTTTGAAAAGTTAACCATGATTCTTTATGTCTAGGACTTACTGGCTATTCTGCCTTCTGAGTGGTGCTTTTGCACTTGGTGGCGGGTTGGCAGCACTTTATTTTAAGCCTTCAGTCTTTATTCATCTCTTTATCATTGCTTGCACTATGGATAACCTGGCAAAACCAGGGAAAAAACTGAAGGTGACTCTAGAAACCAGAACCATCGCATCAGGTATGGAAAAAACCCAATGTCCCTCATTCAACACATAAGGCTGGTCAGCCAGTCAAATAGCCCAATTAACTGGGTCTTCTCTTTAAAGAGAAACAGTAGCGCATGCAGAACTAAGAAGATAAATTTCCTTGCCGGAGGGGGAGGTGGAATCTTTAATTTAGGGATGTTGTTATTAACTGACAATTACAAAACCTTCTGCGGTGATTCATATATTAACATTGGAACCTGAGGCCACTTGCTCTGGTATTTTCAAGTCTGGGAAGCTAGACTCCTTTATCTTTGCTTCACTCACTGATCTCACCCAAATTTTTCATGTGCTGGCACTCTATGACAGATGACCGGTTGTTGACCGATTCATATATAAGGTTGATGAGCAATGTGGGCTAAAGGAAAGAGCCCAGGGTTCTGGTCCTGATGTAGCCTCGAGTCACTGGGACAGAACTCTTAGAAGTCAGTGGGAGCTTTTCCATTTACTGCTGTGGGCATTGGTTTGGCCCTTCAGCCCTCTCTGCCTTCGTTACTCTGTCCGTAAAATAGGAATAATGCTACCTGCCTTTGTAAAGTGCTTTGAGATCTATGAAAAAGCACTGGAGAAATGCAAAATTCTATTATTCTATAGCAAACAAAATATTGTTATTATATAGCAAATACTGGGAGCTAACGATGATGTTTTCTCATGACATTAGAATAACACCAACAGCATCATGAATTCTTTGGGGCTCATCTTTCCTCCCCCCCCCCTTATAACAAATGCACATGCCCTAAGAATTCTGCAAGTTACCGTTGAATTTACAACACTCCATTAAAATAAAGTGCTGTGGACTTTAAATAATTGCATGTGGGTGAGAATGGCATTGAATTAATCCTGACTTTGTAGGCGCTCCTGCTTCATGAAGGAAACTCAACACATGGTATTTGTGTGCTAAGTCACTAACCATTCTTGCCTGTTGCTCTTTGCAGCTGGACTGCCAGTAAAGCGTATCCCAGCCCTGGTGCCCTCTGTCACCAGATTGGAGCATTAATTACTGCTACACTTGGCATGCTTCAAAGGATTCGTAACTGATTGCCCCCTGGATGCTGTTTCTCTTGCCTTGGTGATGTTGGGTTGGCTCAGCCCGTAATACTCTCGCTCTTGTGATTTTATTTTCTAAACAGATGTCTGCCTCTCTCTTGTTTTTGTTTCTCTTTCCTTTGAAAACGCCCCCCCGCAGCCTGTCTCGCTGCTTGAGAAAGCTGCGCCTCAGTGGTGCCAAGGAAAACTACAAGCTCATCTCGTTGCTCAAACTAATCTGCTCCGAAATCAGGTGATTGCCAACCTACCTGGCTCTAACCCTTGCATGTGCTATTTTGGGCTCTCTTTCTGTACTGCGCAGTTAATCTCTAGGCAGCGTTCACTCTAGCCCCCCCCCATAAAGTGTGTCATTGTTATGCAGGGGCCAGATTTCTTTCTGGTCTAACACCAGTGACCTTAAGTGAAGTTACATGTGGGGTGAGTTTGATCAATTGATTTTTCCAGTAAAACTCTGTTACTTTTTGTCCCATAAAGTGAGCATTGGAGAAGGTGGTGAAACCAGGGCTGGGACAGAAGATCTCATGCAGTTCCTCTACTATTTTTTTTTCCTAAGTGAGAAGCAGATTTTATGGTTAAAAATAGAAGCTTTAAGATGATGCCTTGTGAATTTCTGCCATTCAGGAGTCGGATGCAAAATATCACAGCAAAAGTGGTTTATACATTTGTACAAATTAGTTGCAAAACTTCCCCAGGGTGAGATCCAAAAATCCAGATTTGAGCTAATTCTTTTATAGAATAAGTGCTGGGAGAATCTCCAAAGGCCTCCGAGGTCCAGTCTGATTTGGATTAGAAATGGAGCCCAAGATGCCAGATGTGCATCAAGAACACCGTCAAGTTGAAGGCCTTGAGGCTGCCTGGATATAACAGAAAGCATGATTTGTCCAAGTATTATGTGGATTTGAGAATCTTCAGGGAAGGAAATTAGTCAGCGCCGTCAATGAAGCTATGGTTATTGGAACTGGACTCTTCTTTATTTCAGTCCTTGACCGTGGAGTGGGAAGGAGGCACTTGCTTTCATGAGGGGATCTCCTATGGTTATTGTTTCAGGGAAACACTCAGATCAGATCCTTAAAGGTCTGTAGCACCTGCCTCCTATTTAAGTCAGTGGGAGTTAGGCACTGAAGTACCTCTTGAACACCTGGACCTCAGGGACCTGCCATAGGAGCAGACAGATAGCAGGACTGCACTATGGAGAAAGGGAAACAAATACTCTTAATGGGAGGACCCATAGTGAGTCATTGTCCTGACTGAGAGAAACCCACATACCTAGTGATCTCATCTGCTTTCATTCAAAGGCTCTCTCTGATTCCTGGCCAGTGAATGAATCATTGTTTACCAATGATAAGTCACACTTTAAAATACCTGGAAGCTTTCACAGCCCATTTCTGGTGGCACAGATACAATAGGGGTCCACACAATGCTGCATTGCCACATAAATTGTGTGTCAAATGGGGAAGATAAAAGATTGCAATTGCCTTAAAGGTGATCTGCAAAGGAGGAAACACTTTTTTGTGTTTTGATTATACATAAAGAAGGCTTGAAGGGTTTCTTTAGGCTGGTTTTTCATCATAGAAATACCAGGGAAAAGCTATAATTTCCTGGAAGTTTCCTTGAAGGACTACAGATTTGGAGTGGGAAGTTTCTCAGCCCATAATCAAAGGAATCATTGTTAAGATGATAAATCCCTGACTGTTCAACAGTCTGCCTAAAAATCCCTTCCCTGCCAATTGCTCCTCTTTCACTCATAATCTCCCTGATTGTCTACCCTGTTTTTTGCAGGGAGACTCTGGAAGACTGGTTTCTAATATAAAGACAAGTTGACAATTAACCTTTCCAGTAACCAGCCCTTCAGGCCTTTAACAGGTAGAAAATAGTGGGAGTTTTTTGTGAAAGACGGGAGGTTTCCTCTTAGGGGGGTGTAAGCAAGCTACACTGTAGTGTTCTGGTGACTCTGTCATTTGGAACAAAGGAGAAACAGCGTACAGCAGCAAATTCCTGCAGCGCCAAGTCCTAAGCGCTACTGAAATGCTGACTGCTGCCTAAGCAGCAGTAGCCTTGGTGAGCCACAGCTCCAGCAGACCATAGTATTTCTGGTTGTGGGTCCCATCAGTCAGCCAGGAGCCAGCTAACTGAACGGTATGCCCATCGGGTTCCCCAGAGAGGAAGGATGGCCTATGGGTTAGTATCGCGCCTGGGAGACCTGCTTTAGTTCCCAGCTCTGCCACTGCTTCCTGTGTAGCCTTGGGTGTGCCTGAATCACAACAGGAATTAGGGATGTGTAAATTCCTTTGAGCACCTGGGCCTTGGACTCTCTATGTCCACACTGAGCCTGGGGTGTGGGACCGGGGCTGGTGGACTCAGTGTTTCCAGCCCTGTGCTTGAGCATCCACACTGCATTGTGAACCTGGGTTTAGTTGCTGCACTCAGGTTTTGCAGCTGTGCTAATGTGTCCGGATTGCACTACACAGATGTGTCTCGGGCCTGCAGCTTGAGCTACACCCACACTGCAAAATGACAGGGCTTGGACCTGGCGCTCAGCGGGCCTTGGTCACTGACCCACCCCCTGGGATCTGAGCCCTGAGAGCTGGCTGGCTGAGTCAGACTGAGCGTGGACGGAAGGCGGGCTTGGGCTGAAAGCCGAGTCAGACCCTGGCTCATAGCATGCAGTGTAGACGTCCCTTCTCTCCCCCACCTGTAACATGGGGATAACAGCCCTGCCCTGCTTCACAGGGGTGTTGTGTGCATAAATTCAGCAAAGAAGGTGAGATGCACAAATGCTGCAGTGACAGGGGCCGTGTAGGAAACTGATGCCCTCCTTCCCCAACTGGCCACACTTGAACCCTACCCTGGATCGAGGCACTAGATGAGCCAGGTTTTCCTCTCTGGCCGTGCCGAATGAATTGATGGCAGTGGAAGCTGAGAACAGCTGCACGGGGAATCAGGCCTTCTGTGTCCAACCAAAATAAATCCTGTGGTGAGCGGGATCCCAGTGACGATATACTAGATCGAGCACGAGAGAAATTAATTTAGCTCTATCCCTGGGAACATCAAAGGGGTTTTAAATATCCACCACGGAGCCCTAGCAACAACTCTGAGCTGCATGCATTTGGTGGTGTAAGGACCTTTTTTCCTTTATTACATTTCTAGAGTGACTGCTGCCGACGGGCTTTGTGAAGCTGTGCTTTGGGCTGTTGCAATACTCACCGATCGGTGCAGGATTGCTTTCTGGGCTCTTAGGCCTGGTGAACGGATAAACAAGAGGGAGGGACCATTTCATTTCCTTCCTTGTGCAATGGGCTTACTGAAAAACAAACAGCATTTAATGGGATTTTAGTCTCTGGGCATTTGAACTCCAGAGGACAGTTCAAGCTCGGTGTGAAAATTAGAGGGGACACATTTAAAAGACGACTTCACTTTTTCTTTTTAAGTGAGTGGATCAGAAACATTCACAGATAGATGTTAAAGCCAGAAAAGACCATTATGATCATCTCCTCTGGCCTCCTGAATAGCATGAAGTGACCTCTCTATTTAAGAGGGTGTTCCTTTTTTGCAAACCCACTGGGCTTGTCCTTGTCGTGCACTGGGCAGAACTGCCGAACTCCATTGTGCAAGAAGGACGTCTTGATGGCAGGGATGGGCGTGCATCCCATTTCTCTGTGCCTTCCCTGGGGCAGCTCCACATCGCTATAGGAGACCCACCGTTTCTCAGGAAGGCAGAGATGGGAATTCCCTGAAGAACCCATCTGTCTCCCCTCTGGAAGGAACCCCTTCTCCTCTGACTTTGAGCACTGAAGATGCCGCTCCAGCCTTCTGCTGGGGACTGGCAACTCCTGAAATTTGGGTGGGGTAGACTGACACACCTTGAAACACCTCCTCTGCTAGCTCCCGCGGGCCAGGGAAATTGGACCTGGGTCTGCTACACAGCAATGCAGGACATTATGCTACAGGTCACAAGGCAGAGGCTCTGCCTTCAGTCTGCCCGCCTCTATCAGCAGGCACGGGTTGTCTCTGCTCCAAGGCCAGTATGTATCTTTTTCTGACTGCCTCGCTGATTAATCAGGCTTTTGTGCATGTCCGTCATGGAGAGGGAGAGCCCCGTGCAGCTGAAGCGGGTTTCCTCCATTAACCCCATTGCAGAGTAGATCAGATCTCCTTCTCACGGCACTGTCCCTCCGCTCATCTCTCAGAAGGGGCAGGAAGCCAGCCTCGGTTTCCGTAGGTTCCTGTGGCAATAGGAAGGGAGGGAGAGCTGGCCCCTGGGACTCTGGGAGAGTAGGATTTGCAAGTAGGCTGGAGAGTCCTGTGGCCCTGTGACATTCCTGCTATTGTGTTGATATAAACAGCAGCTCTCACTGGCCTTCCTGGGGTGGTGGCCCTGGGGATTCGCTGTTCTGTCCCTCCGCCACCATGCCGTGCGGGGGCGAGACAGAACGGAAACAGGGGAGCTGGGAGGTGTGTGAGAAAGGGCCTGGGAGGGAGGAAGAGGAGCTCTGGGGCATGGGGAGGAGTGTGGGAGTGGATGGGCCCGTGCTGGCTCAGGGAAGCTTGGGGGGCTGGGCATGCCTGGTGCTGACTCGGAGGTATGGGGGGCTGAGTGTGCCCAATGCTGACCTGGGGGGGTAAAGGAGGAGGGCGTGCCCAGTGCTGACTGGGGGCGGTGAGGTGGGGTGGGCGGGCCGGGTGCTGACTGGGGGCGGTGAGGCGGGGTGGGCGGGCCGGGTGCTGACTGGGGGAGGTGAGGTGGGGTGGGCGTGCCCGGTGCTGACTGGGGGAGGTGAGGCGGGGTGGGTGGGCCGGGTGCTGACTGTGGGAGAGGAGGGGGCGGTGGGCGTGCCAGGGGCTGACTGGGGGGCCCTGCCCTGTACTGACTGGGGGGGCGTGCCCGGTACTGGCGCGGGGAGGGGTTGTGGTGTGGCAGACATGCCAGGTGCTGGCTCCACGGGGCAGTGAGATGGTGGAGGTGCCCGGAGCTGACTCGGGGTGCTGTAGGGTGGTGGACATGCCCAGAGCTCATTCGGGGTTCGGGGGATAGTGGTGCAGAGGGCGTGCCCAGCGCTGGGTTGTGCCGTTGCAGGGGGAGCCAGGAGCCGTTGTGTGTCTCTGCATTTTGCCTGGGTTCTTGTCCTGCTTCCGGGCCCCTGGACGCTGGCCGGGGGGAGATGGGGCATTAACCCTGGCAGCGGGCAGAGCAGGCTCCTGGGTTGGGTGCTGGAGTTAGTCTTGACCAGACCCCAGTGCAGGCCGAGTCCGGCAGTCCCTGACCCGCTCACGTCCCCCCGGGCTGGTACGTGTGGCCCACGCGTGACCGGTGCTGTCCTGGCTTCAGCTGCAGTCCTGGCCGCTGTTAAAACCTGTCCTGGCTGCTCAGCGCCATCTCCCTGTTCCTGCTAGCCCAAGCCAGCCTGGCCCCTGTGCCGGCCATTTCCCAGCAGTGTTCACGGGGAGCGAGAGTGCTCTGCCAGGCGAGGATCCGCCGGGCGTCCTCGCCTTGCCCCTGTGCTTTACCCCCTGCTGGTTCCCCCGTGAGGGCGGTTTCCTCGTCAGCTAGTTCAAGCTCTTCCCCTTGCCCTGGCAGCGTAGAGCCCTGTGTCTTTGCTTCTACCTTGCACTGGGGGTACAAAGCTGGGGTGGGGTGTCCAGCCGACATGGCACCGTGGCAGGCCAGGGAGCGTCTCTCTCTGCAGTCAATCAGGGGAATCTCCGGGGCAGTCCTGGAGTGGCACCACCGTCCCAGGTGGGTAAGTGAGAGGGGAGTCAGCTCCCTCATCCTAAGCAGAGAATCAACCCAAGCAGCAGCACGAGGGGATGGGTGAGGCCCGGGTGGCGCTGGCGGTTCTCCCTTGACAGAACCGGTCTCCCCTTGCCTGGTCTCTCCAGCCGGTTGGGGGGGCAGCAGGTGCCTTGCACTGCATGGGGCCGCGTTGGCGCTGACTTGTCCCGTCTGTGTTGGGAAGGCTGAAGAAGAGCTGGTGAAGGCGCAGAAGGTGTTTGAAGAGATGAACCTGGATCTGCAGGACGAGCTGCCCTCGCTATGGAATAGGTGAGCACCTGAGGCAAGCGGCCGGGGACGAGTCGCTCATTAGTTGCTCGCTACTTTGATAGGCAGTAAAATACGCTTCTCCCTGCCAGTCGGCGTGAAGGAGGGCCTAGGTTCAGGGTGACCCTCTGCCCCGGATTCAGGGTGCATCCCAGCTCTCAGGACCTCTCCTAGGGTTCGCAGAAGCCACCCCCCTCCTGTTTTTAAGAGCCTGCCTTCCTTGGATCTTCCAGGAATCCAGTAGCCACCCAGTGTGTGCTGCTGTTAGGGGCTGTCCGTAAATCACATAGCGCATTGGCGGGGGTGTGTGTGGTGGGGGTCCTTACTTCTGTACGTTTGTTTCAGTGTTACAAAACAGTACAAGGGGCGGGTGGGTCTTGAAAATCTGCCTGGAGAGATCGGCAATGCACTGGCTTTGCTGGAGACATAGTGCCCATGCAATCTGGGACGGGAGTGTGGAAGGGGATATAGGGCACGTCTACACTGCAGAGAAAAACCCATGGCGGCGAGTCTCCGTGCTTGGGTCCATTGACTTGAGTTTGCGGGGCATGGGCTGCGGGGCCAAAAAGCAGTGCAGAGCTCTGCGGCTTGGCGCTGCATCCTTTTCTTTGAAGTGTCGACGTCCCCTGGTGCACGGAGCTCCCAGGAGTGGATCTGGCTGACAAGTCAGGTCGGAAGTCCCAGGCCCTCGTGCCCTGCCGCGCAGCAGGGACCCAGCTTGCTGCTCAGTGGCTCTCTGCAGGCTGGGCACGGGCTAATAGGCAGGCGATGAAGGGAGACCAGTGGATCCCAGATTTGCTGTACCAGGGTTCCAGACGCAGAGAGGAGGGGAGCGGGGAGAAATCCTGGAGGGGGTCAGGGGAGGAATGAGGAAGGCGGCTGATGTTTGAGGAGCGGGTGTCAGGGTGGAGTGCAGGCAAAGTCCACTCAGCAGTGTCCCGATTTCGGATTTGAACTGCAGCTCCCGGGGGGTGGGCAGGTGAGTTCACACGACAGCTGTGCTAGGCTGGTGGCGGAAGGCCAGGAAGAGGGGAGAGCAGGCGGCAGCAAAACACTGATGAGCCGCTGGATCCCTGTGGGGTCCTGTCTCTCAGGAGGGTGCACACGTAGCAGGCCAGGGCGTAGGCGCCAGCGGCAGAGCTGCCGTGGGAGGCCTGAGCGAACCAGCAGCCTGCTGCGAGCCGCGCAGCCGTTGGACGGGAGCCCCTCCCCTGCTGGATGTAATCCTCTCTGGGCCGTGGGCACGGTGGCTGAGCCCTGCCTCGCAGATCGGGACCCCTCTGCCGATCGGAGGGAGGCAGCTGGAGCCATGGCTCTGTCTTAGTCCTGGGGTGGCTGAAGGCACAGGCCGCGCTCTCTCCCATCCCTGCTGTTGTAAAGCACCCAGCAGGTCCCCCAGCTTCCCTCCCGTACTCGGATCCCGTGCCCACACTCGCCCTTCTGTCCCGGCAGCAAGGGATTCTGCCCGCCCTGGCTTGCGGGGATGCCAGACAGAGGCTCGGCAGAAGTGGGTTGAGTTCATTGTGCCCCCACCTCCTCACCCAGCCCCATAGGCCTCTCTGGCTGGTATCTGTCCCACCCAGACCGGGCTGAAGGGCCCTAACTCCTCAGGCGCCTGGCGGGAAGGTAAATCTGCCTCACAGTAAGAGCCGGGTGACTGCAGCTCTGGAGAGCGTCACCGTGGGGAGAGCGTGGGGTGGCCCCAGCCCTGGCCCAGAGCAGAAGCTGGTGCTGCCCCGCCGTCCCTAACCGCCCCCCGCTCCTGATCACTGTATAGTCTGCATAGCTGTCATTGTAGCTTGTTCCTAAGGCTTCCCCCCACTGTGTTGTGTAAGCACGGCTGTCTGCTCTCTGCACCACTGCACTGTACTCCCGCTCGCTGCTGGTCACGTCTAACCAGCCGGAGGTCCGCGGAGAGAAAATATTACCTCCACCGTCTCCCCTGAGAAGGACAGGTCCGCTGAAATGACCCAGCCTTTTCATAACGTGGGCGGCTACAAGAGGCTCTAGTAAAATGTCATCCTTTACGAGGTGCTGGGAGAGCTCCGTCTGGCTGCGCTCCCAGCAGGACTCGCTCAGGACTCCCCGCACCCCTAGCCTGTAGCTGCCTCCGCCCAGTCACACCCCCCAGGTGAGGGATAGCGGGCCGTGCCCTTTCACTGGAGAAGAAAACCCAGCAGGTAGGATGGCACTTCTCTTGGGTTGGCTCAAGTCACTAGGTCTGGGATGCACTCAGTGAATGCGTCTGAGACCAGGCCCCTAAAACTTGCTCAAGTGCTGGGTTTTCCCTGCTCAATTTTCCTGTTTTCCCTCCGGGTTTTCTGTTCCCATGGCATCTTGTTCCAGAAGGGAGGATGAGAGGCGTTGGTTCTTGGCCAGTGCCGCTCTGGGGAATGGCATTTGGTAGGTCCACCATGAAAGGCGCCCTGACAGGCCTGTCTTCTCCCTTTCTACTAGAACCCAGCATCTCCCGTAGGCTCCACTGGCTTAGGTTTTTTCCTTAACTACTGTCTTCCACATGGCAGCAAAGCAAAACAGTCACCCCAGCCCTTAGGGCTGTCTGGGGACTTCTTGACCTGTTGTTATGACTGTGAGAAAACGCAACTTAAATATGAAGTGAGTGTTTTGGGAGGCAGGGGGGTATTAGAAGAGGAAACCAAGTCAACCTTTCTTGGAGGAGCCATGTAGATCCACTAACCCCTGCTCTGTTTTCATTTGCAGTCGTGTTGGTTTCTATGTCAACACATTCCAGAGTATAGCAGGCCTAGAAGAGAACTTCCATAAAGAAATGAGCAAGGTAAGGTTGCTGGCCCTTTTATTAACTCGCCATGCTGTTATCACTGACGATCACTTATGCAGTGTAGTAGTAAAGGCACCCAGTGCTGTTCAAGAGACTGTGTCAAGCTGAGGACAGGCTCTTGTCCTCACAGCGTTACACTCCTAGCATCCATGTTTAAATACCCATCCGGTCAATGCAGGGAATCTGCCGGATTCCAGCGGGGGATATTCTTCATTGCAGTGAATCCCCCTAAGATCAGTGGATCTCACCTGTCGTCAAAGAAGCAATGAATGAAGCCAGTCTGATTCAGCACCTTCAAACTTTTGGGTTAAGAGTTTCACTTACTAAAATGGATAAACTTCTAGCAACCCTTCTGTACAGTAAATACTATCTCAAGAGGTAGATGGCGTAGTGACATGATGCTTGTCCTGTAGCTGTCCAGCAAGATACTGGAGAGGTCGGAGTGGTAGTCAGTGAGAAGACCAACACCTTTCATCCAGAATTTTTGTCTTAATTTAACTTAAAAACCAGATTTGAAATAACTCTGAGACCTCCAGGCCTCTGTGTTACCCACATGATTTATACCCTCCCTATGCATCCTGCTAATCTTTTCTGAGGAGACAGGGGAGCCCAAGTGAAAGCAGATACTTTTGTTCTTCAACTGTAGTCCTGGCAACAATACAGCAGCTAAGCAACAAGCCATGCTATGGTTGTTAAATTCCCAGAAGTAATCGCTTGCAGTTAGGAAACCGCTGGCATGGTTTAAACATCAGCTTCAAGTTGTGCTGGTACTTCATGGGGACTCTTACAAAAAATACTCCAGTGTACTACGGTAATGCTACAAACCACTGTGGTAACATGCTTATTAAAGGTGCGGGTTCTTTTTTTAACAAATATTCCTGTATTTTATAAGGGAAAACTTTGGAAAAACCTTTCTGCTTGGAGAGAATCCCCCTCCCATGGCACGTTTCATAGTTCTCTTCCCCAGTTTTGTTATTGTTGTTTGGGGACACACAGTGTGTAGGAAACCAGGACCTTTTGTTCTGTAAACGTCATCTGCTTCTTATTAGAGCTGTAGGGTCAAATTAATCACTGGCATGGAGAGTGCAATACCACTGACATTGATGGAGTTGGATCTCTTAATGCCAGTGGTGACTTTGGCCAATAATTTTCTTTGCGACACAGACGTTTCATAAAAGTATCCCCCTGGTGTGGAGACAGATGAGGTTCGAGACTTCAGCTGCATTCATGCAAAGGTTCAAGCTGCTAATATCAGGGAGGGTGGAGAAAGGCAGGCAGTAGAAAAGACCTGAGTCAGACTGTTTGTAAAGCAGACACAATGGGTCCCCAGGTGATCCCGGGGGCTCTTTACATTTTTTAACTTTAAAGAATGCACTGATTGCTTTAGTGCTTCCAAATTATGTTCCCCTTATAAGGGGGCAGCCCAGAAGGGGTCAGAACGAAGATGGGTGCAGTTTCACCAGCACCGTGCCTTCTCCTGGGGCGTCATGGTGCGTGTGTGTGTCCTGATGTGGGTCTGTGCCTCGGCTAGCCAGCCCTGTTCCCCACCCAATTCTTAGAGTTCTCTTCTTTTCACAGTTGAACCAAAACCTCAATGATGTCCTGGTGAACCTAGAGAAGCAATACTCGAGCAACGCCTTCCCCATTAAAGCACAGCCAAGGTTAGTCACCGTTGGAGCGATGCCCTTTTCCTTGCAATGGTCAAAGGGGCGGGTGGGAGGCTGCTATCATGTGCGGAATATCCTCTCTTACGGGGGAGAGTGAAACGATTTTATCTGTAACCTCTTCATTTCAATTCTCCTTCCTCATCCTGTGTCGCTGTCACCTAGTGGCTCTAAATAGATGGTTCCATCCCCAAGATGCAGAACTGACCCAGCCAGTGCTTCTCATTCCGGGTCCGGGCACACAGTGCGATACTCTCACTTTCACTTGCAGATCCCGGGCATCACCCTCTCAGACACACGTCTAACGCCAAAGTAGCTCCTCTGAGTCACGGAGACAAGTGCCTCTTGTCCCATCTCCTCCTCGCCACTGCCCCCCTGTCCAGAACCCCCCTGATCATCAAACCCGCATCTTAAGCTGGCAAACTCTTGTGCGCGATTACCCGTTTTGTGCATGCAAATGGTGGTTTTGCCCGTGCAAATGTTGAGGGTACAGTTAGAGCCTCCCTGGAGTTCAGCCTTTGCGTTTAGCTTATATCAGAGCCCTGATTTACCCCCGGTACCTCTACAAAGCGCTAGCATCCACAGGATCTTGTCTTTTCCTCAGCAGAGTTTGGTCCTTGTTAGTTAACTGCAAATCTGTACATTCTCAAGCCTTTCCAGTGAAGGGGGTGGGGAGAGTTCAGGGTCTGGTTGAGGCTGTATCTGGCTCCCATCCAAATGCGTGAGTGATGAAGTAATGCAGGACTCTGGCTTCCAGCTGCTGCTCGTCCCACATGCTGTGGGGGAGCACTAACGCAACATAAATGCCAAATCAGCATCTTGGTGGAACCCAGATGGGGACTTAGCATGATGTAAGTGATAACTTCAGCCTGTGTGCATTGCTCCAGGACAGCTGTTGAATGGTTAGATGAGTGGTGGAGACCCCTGTGGACTCTTTTTCCTTCCCCTCCCAATTTAACCATTGGTTGCAAACACAGAAACCAGTACCAGCAGCTTTATACGCTTCGTGAGCTTTAAAGGTGAAAGTGTTCTCCTAAGTCTGGGACTAAATTTTACCTAAGGCCAGCAGAAATATTTCCAGTGGAGATGGTATTTCCGTCTCCCCGCTAGTAAACATCCCCCTGCAGACTTTGCAACCGAAGGCTGCAGCATTGTGCTAGTGCGTGGAAACCAGAAAGAGAAACTGACTCTTCCGTCCACTACCAAATGATGTTATGATAGGAGCAGAGCACTACCATGTTAGTGTTTCCTACCCCATGGGAGATGGGTCCATTGCTATGTAGGAGACCTTCTTTCCTGCCCTCCCCACCCTTCCAGAAAAGCACCTGCCCATTGTTCCACACCAAGAAAAGCAAGCTCTGCGATGCCGCCAGCACAGAAATTGGGGGACTGCTCTTGGCCGTAGAGTCCAGTGACCTTGCAAAACCCTAGCCCAGACCCATGCTTTGAAGATGGGGTCCTGGTGTGTAGGGTCCTTCTCAGCTGACCATAGGGAGCAGGTGAGATCCTTACAATTCAGAGGACACCAGGGACGAAATCCTGGTCGCAGTCAAGTCATTGGGAGTTTTGCTACTGTTTTGCGTGGAGCTGTGATTCCAGCCCAGCAGCACAGGATTCTTCTTCCCTGGTCACTTTCCCCATGCAGCCAGGTCCATCCTGCCAGTTGGCTGCTGAAGGGCTCATGAGGTACAGGACTTATCTCAGGAACGATGGAGCTCTGATTCCCTCCAAAAGGCACCCAGTCCTGGTTAATCTAGATGACTGGGGCTCTCTGTTGAAGTCTGCTTGGACGGAACCCTCTTAAAGGCGCAAACCACGAGAGGAGGAGGAGGAGGCTGAAAGGAGGAAGGCTGCAGCTGAGGCTTCAGCCAGCACCACTGTGGACCTTTGGCCCAGCTGACCACAGTAATGACAACGCAACATGCGTTGGTTTATTTTTATTATTGCTGGTGCTTTCTGGCCAGCAGCGAGGCCTCCCCCAACAAAAGCTTCCAAGAAAAGCAAATTTTCCATCAGTGCAATCCTGGCCCAGGCCAGCTTCCAGTCTCATCTGTAGGGTGTGAGAAATCCCAGCTCACCTTGGCTGGCTGGGAGAGCTCATGACCCTAGGAGGGAAAGTTAACACAGTAAACCCTGTAGGTGTAGAAACTCCCAGCCTTGGCTCCATCTCTTCCCTCCATGCCTAGTTATCCTAAGCACGTCCCACTGACCCACTCCACACGTTCTCTAAGCCAGAGCTGTGGAGATCTTTGCGAATAGAAAAGCATTCTCCTCTGTCTTGTTCTTGCTTTGCTTTTGGGCTCTGCTGAGAGTCCAGACCTATCCTGACAAGGAGTCATTCCACAGAGGTAACTGGGGAGGAGGTGGCTTCTGCCCAACATTTGTGGGGACAATGGATTGTTGCAGATGGCAGAAAACACGGTTGGGCACTTTCATCTCTCCTGGTGGCTCCTTGCATCGTACCGGGGGAGTATTGTCCGGTGGAGAGGGAGTGCCCCTCCCCTTCTCATTGCAGATGTGCAATAGGAGCAGATGCTTCCCCTGATTTGTATACACTGGGAAAGTGGCTTGGGAGGGAGAGAATGAAAGCAAATGGGTCTAGATGAGTGGCGAGATGGGACAGTTGCCCTCTTATGTCAGCTGTGCTGTCCTCGTGAGGAATCCTGCTGTTCGGAGCCACACTTGCTTTGACTCCTGTGGGTAGGACTATGTGCTTGGAGAGTGTAAATAGAGGGAAGCTTGTTTCCTTTGCAGTGGAGCAGCCTACGCTGGCTTCAGTGCGGGCGGGAAGCATGGGGACTTGGAGTTCGGGATTCCTGGCTTCTTGCTCTTCCACTGGTTCACTGTGGGATCCTAACTTGTCAGCCTCAGTTTGCCCACCTGTGAAATGAGACTATTTACAGGTCCCTGCTTGTCTGCCTTTCTACACATCTGCCTCTCGCCAATGGGGCAGATCTGCCCCTGGGTCCCCAGGTGAAGTTCACATCTCTTAGCTCTGCCAAGGCTCATGCAAGTCTGTGCCATGCCCAGAGAGTCCTGGCCTGTGCTCTGTCTCTTAGCGCGTAGATCAAACCCACCAGGTAGGAGAAGGAGGGACTTGAATATAGTCACCCCAAGGTGTCAGGTTAGCCGATGCATGGCAGCTCAGCGTTTCCTCCCCTGCGGCTGTGCCATCTGGTAATGGAAATCATTGTGTGCCATCCCCACCAGAAAGAAAACTAAACTGTTCTCCAGGCTGAGGAAAAAGATGAGCAGGTACCAGTATGGAGAGAAGCATTTTGATACGTGTCCGAGTGGAATATTAGGCCGGAAGTGCCTTTGCTGTGTTCTAACAGCCTGGCCGGTGTTAACTTGGGGACTGGAGTGAAGTTTCTTGCATGACTCAATGTGCTGGAGATCTCTGCATGTCTGACTAATCCTAATAACTGTTTATTCCTTTGTTTGAATCCCAGCTTCCTTTTGGGTTGTGGGGCTTAGTTTAAGGGTCCTGGGTGGTGCTGGTGGCCTATCTGGAGGTCGTACCTGGCCTTAACTCTGACTCCTTGACTGTTTGAGCTCTCAGGCTTTGTCTGGGTTCGGCGTTGCTCTGGTTGAATTAAAAGTGTGATTTCTTTTAAAGCTGATTTAAACTGGTGCAGCTTTGCCTGTTAAAAAGGCCTCATTTCCCCAAGATGGAGCTTTCCTTTTGAATGTGTTTTGAAGACAGTGCTGCCTGTATAAGAGAAAATAAGTTGCTATGACCCTCCTACTGGCTGAATCTGGATTTCCTCTGCTTTGCCCCTTGTGACATCAATTACATCTATGTGTGGTCAATGCAAACTGATTGTGAAAGGTCACCACACTGTGTGACCACATAACCCATGGCAGAAGCAGTGGCCAGTCGACCCTGTTGACTTTTAAAACGCACATGGTTATAACTTCTGTTTCATTACACAGAGCAGTCTGACCACCTAGTGGTTTCAGCTGATGGCTACATGCATGTTATAACTAAGGTGGAAACACAGAGGAGTTTATTGAGGTGTATGTAAAGGGAGACTTAATGTAAGAGAGAAACTGTCTGCGTGAGAAGGGGTGGGGCAGAGCAGAGAATAGCTGCATAATTGTGTAGAAGCATTTCCTAGCTCAGGGTTTCCTTAGCCTCTTACTGACACTTTCTACCAAGACTGTTCAGCAAAAATAATTATAATCTCAGCTGGTTCCTAGATGGGAGTGCTGTCTAGTGGTTAAAACAACGGTTGGGAGCCAGGACTCCTGAGTTCTAGTCCCAGCCCTGCCAACTGACTTGCTATGTGCCCTTGGGCTCCCTTTGCCTCAATTTTACCCTTCTGTAAAATGGGGATAATAATACTTCTCACGGGGAAGTTGAGGGAATTAATGAATTATTGGAAGGCATTTTGAGATCCTCAAATGAAAGGAGATGACTAGGCGGTGACTGTTTTTATGTTAAGTCTTTTTATTTGGGAATCGAAAGGTTAAGATTTGTGCAAGATGTGTGTCTGTTTTTACTGCTGCCCGGTAACCCTAGGGTCCCAGTAACAGGCAACCTCAATAGCTTTACCCTGGCATTATCCCACACTATGGCTATGTCTGCACCAAGTACAGCATATCAGCACATTTCCCCTTATTGCAGTAACACTGCAACAGTGTGAGCCCTGGGACAGGTCAGCCGCTAGAGTTCTAACCACAGCATCATCGTGCTCTGCTCAGAGCCTGTGCAGATGACCTTGGGTTAAAATGCCAGGGCTTTGACTATGCTAGGCCTCCCACAGGCAGAGGTGGTGCTAGTGTAATGCTGGGAAATTTGCAAGCATGGGAGCCCATGTTGGGATCGGGCCACTCCGTCTCTGATCTGCTGCTTGCAGGATATAATGGTGCTATTTGTGTCCTTGTACGTCTGGGTTTGTTTGTGCTTCCCTTACAATTCCCCAGAGACCAGTGTGCTTGGGTGCTAAAGAAGAAATCACTTTTGACTAACAGGCACCATCTGATCTTTAGCCCGTGTGCTTAGATTCTGACCTCTTGCTACTTGGGAGTTTGCAGAGGGGCGACTGGGCTGGGAATAAACGGTGGAACAACTGGCTTCTTCTGTAGAACAGCGTTGCTGCAGCACATGGGAGTCCCATCTGCAAATGCTGGCGTACACTGCTCCAAAACAGTTACGGGTGGGGCTTTGATTCCCAGCCGCACAATAAGAGTGTTTTTGGATTGTGGTAATTTACTTGCCTTGGTAAATTGTCTAGTCAATTGCTTGATTACACTTTAGTTCATTATAAAACATATTCAAGAGATCAAATAGCCAGTATCAGCCAGGTTTATTGCTATAAGCCAATCAGAATATAGCACAGGAAATGGGTTCAACGCGAGACCAGTCTAGAGGAAGCTGTCCTGTGAAATGTTGTTACATTCACCTTACACAGAAGATGTGCTCCCAAAGTTACACATTTCGGCTGCTGTTTATATGATTATTTGACAAGTTACCTCTCTTTACGCATCACTAAAATCCAACCATCAGTTTGTCCCAGTACCCTAACTTGTTGTTTTGTTCCTTCCTTATCTTCATTTTGGATACTAGCATTTCAGGTACTGTTCCATGAAGATATTTCCCTAGCTTATACTAAGGCCTAGAACAAAAGGATCTTGATTTTGACACGTTTCCCAACTGCGTACGCCAGATGCTTGCTTCAGCACATGCAAGGTGTTATGGAATATTTAGCATCAGCAAGCAGGGTGATATAGAAAGCATAGGCCAATTTAGGCTATATAACTGCTATTATATTACTATTACATGCGTACTATCTACTGACGTATGGGTGGATAATACATGTTGGTAATGTGATATATATGCTAGCCCAGCATGTACTAGTCAACACGTGTGTTGGAGCCAGTCCCTGGTACGTGCGTTATAACTGGGAGACCCGAGCACCAAAGCCGAGTAATTCCTTGACTCGCCAACATTTCCCAGTAACAAACTGGAGGACAGAGGGAAGTGATTGTGTTGTACCTCGGCTGCAATTGAACGAGAGTCATGAGAACAATTGGTCAATAGGGGGCAGGCTACCTGTCTTAACGTCCCAAAGTGGTGCCTACCCGCTTTCCCCAGGGACACCGAGGTGTCGGTTCAGTGGCATGGCTCGTTCTGAAAGGGGCTTTGAAGTGATTTCTGGGTATGTGTTCCCTTCGGGACCCTGAAGGCCACAGACGCCCAGCAGCAGGTTTAATTGGCGGTGGCTGGATGAGCTCTAATGCCGAATGCCTCCAAAGCAGCGGGCTTCAGGTTGAAGGCACCGCCCTGGGCTTGGAAAAGGTTCAGGCTCTGACAAAATTAGACCTGGCATTTTCCTACAGGGAGCAGCCAGGGCATGAGCGAAAGCTTCAGCTGGCTGTAAATAGCCCAGGGCTCTGGTCTGGGGCCTGCTAAACCCACGGCAGGACACGCAGAAAGAATTGGGATGGGTCTAAAGGAGGAGGGGGCAACGAGGTGTGTGGGGCCTTTCCCCCGTAGGGCACCAGTTCGCACCCCTGGTAGGGACTGAAAATAACTGGTGCCTGAAGGCTGCTTGGCAGCCAGGTAGTTCCGGGGGGGGCGAGGTGTCCGTGACGCTGCTGCTGGCAAAGTCATCAGAGATGCCAACGAGTGAATGGGCCTCGCACCCCAATGCCTCCAGTCACATGGGTGCGGAAGCCTGCGCGCAGCCGCCTGGGTGGTACCTATCCGAGCGTCAGCTGGGCACTTGGAGATGCATCAGCTTCAGACAAATGACCCCCTTGGAGAGTCACGGAGGGGATCTGAGCTATGGGGCCTTGGCGTCACTCCTGCATGCCAGGAGCTTGTTCTCTGCACCCCAAGGAGAGGCGTCTAGGGCTCAGAGTCATCCTTGCTTAATTTTGTACCCAAATGGAGACTGTAAAGGTCAGACTCGCCCCGGAATAATGTTCTCCTGGGGCTGAACGTGTCCGTAAGGTGCATACAAATGATAGCGGCGGAGAAAAGGAGAGCAGTGGTGCCTCTGATCCCCATTGGCGCACAGAGCCCTTCTCTTCCTTTTGGGATTGCCTTCCTTTTTTTGAAAATGCAGGACTAGATGTCCATGGCGCGACGCCCATAGGCATCGTCTGCGGACCCGGCCTGTAATTTAGAACCCCATGGCAGCTGAGCAGGATGGAAGCAGCCCCATATGGCTGCCCAAATGGGGGTTCGTTGTTCCCCTGGGATAGCCTCCTGCTGGCAGGACTCTCCCTGGTGGTGTTGTCCACATCTGGCGGAAGTCCTGGGTGTTTTGGGTTTCTCAGAACAAGGAGCGGGGGGGAAGGGTTGGGTGCATGTTTGTGACCCGTTCCTGGTTATCTCCAACCATCCCCCTCTTCTCCAGGCCCATATGACCCAGGGGGTGAGAACTGTTGGCACAAAAAGCTGTTGGTGGTTTTTTGCATCTTGTTGTCAAGCTGCTGGTGTGGACGTCATGGGAAACTTCTGAGCTGCATGAGAGCGTGGAGTAACTGCTTCTTGGGCGTGCGTGTGTGCAGTTGGGGAGTGAGGCGGGATGGGGAGCTCAAAGGCTGGAATTCCCTCAAGGCCAGGTGCTTGCTTTGAATGGAGAGGAATCTATAAATGCCTCTTGGTTCTTCCTCTACCCTGACCCAAGACTGTGTATTTCAGCATAAAACCATAGTGCATCCTCTATTGATGTGAGCATCTAAATGCCACTGTTAGCCAGTGTCTACCAGAACAGGGGGCCATGCATGTCTGTTTCAAGTGCATGTACCTACAAGGAGTGCTGTGTTCCTCTGTGGGGTGGGGACCAAGATTCCGAGTCCCATCTGGTTTTAGACTGGATCCAATCCAGGTTTCATACAGTGTTTAGGAGCGCACAGTGTTACGGACCAGGTGGTTGTCCTCGGGGCATATTGTTTCATGCCACAGCAGAGGGACCATTCCTTTTCCCTGCAGGAGGTGTGACTGCTGGCCCTATTATGTAATAGAAGAGCTGCCTGTTAATACTGTTGTATTCTCTCTCTCATGTAGACCCGCCCCTTTCGAAGGTTGCCCGACATTTCCCATTATAGGGCCCTGTTTTCACTGGCTTATAACCTTGCCAAACTTTAGTTGTTTGGGCAGAAATTTTCCATAGCACGTGTCTGCCTCAGGCTGAGTTGGTTTTGATAATTTCAGCCATAAAGTGTCAACTGTTTCCAAGAACCAGGCTAGGAAAAGGTGCGCTGTTTTGGCCAGGCAGGGGGCGTAGATTGGGACAGGGAGCCTGGGAGAGGACGGGAAAGCTGGAATTGGAAGCTAGTGGGATAGAGGAGGGAAACTGGGAGTTGAAGGGGAGACTGGGCCTTGAGAGCAGGGGGAAATGTTGGGGGTGGGGAGCAGGAAGCCAGTGGACTGAGGTGAGACTGAGACTGGATGAGGAGCCCCAGGGAAACTGAGAGCCAATGGGGATAGAGACTGTGGGTGTTGGGGTGTGTGATTGGAGAGAGGGGGTGGGAGTCACAGGTAGGATGAGAAGCCAGGAGGGGGAACTGCGACTGGATGGGCAAGGAGACTGGGGCAAGAAGCTAAGGGGGACTGGGAAAGGCAACAGGAACTGGGGGGGGCAGTAACAGGGACTGGGAGTTCTGGTGGGGATACTGGAACAGGGATGGGGAGTTTGGAGGGGCTGGCAAGGACTGGCTGGGCAAGAAGACTGGGATGAGACTGAGAAGCCTGAGGAGGGGAAGCTGGGACTGGCTAGTTGTCGAGAATGGGACTGGGACTTGGGACAATACTCAGACAGGGACAGATTGAAGACAATAGGGCAGATGGGGTGAAGTTCAGGGGATGCGGGCATAAGTCTGTGTCCATTAGCGCACACTGCCCTCGAGAGCCTGGGGTGGAACCCAAGATCTCCCCATTCTTCTGCTGTCAGGAAATGTCCGTGAAACCTTCTGGCAAAGGGTTTCACCCCCCTCTCGTGCTGATCCCCACAGAGGATGACGACCAGCTGGTGCTGCCCGTTCCTTTGTTTGCTCAAGTGGCAGAGTTGTGTGTGGCGCAGCCACCGATGACCTACGCTGGTGTCCATGTAATGCCACATGACGCAGTTTCCGTTTTTTCAGTTTGTGCTTGTAAAAAGCTAGGGGATGACGCACAAAAAGCCATGTTAAAAGGCCGTGATTAAGGTTGCAAAGCCAAACGCTCAAAAGTTAGGAGATGCCAGAATTAAGATTTCCTGTGCAATATACATATATATGAGACTGTGTGTCTGCCCTCGGTGCATGCATGCATCTGCAAGAAAGTGACAGGTTAATATGTCGTGATCTGCATGAGGTCCTACTGCAGAGAGGCAATGCCTTGGATTGAGGGGGACTCAAGAAGAAGCTGCTCAGAAGTTTATAAACTTTGCCTGGCACTGGGCGTTGGGCACTGAAGTGGGGAGAGAACTGAGATCACGAGGCCTGGCTGGATCTGTCCATCCGATCAGAACAATTCATTCTGCAGCGGGTTCTGACTCTCCTTTTCTTTCTCTCCCGCAGTGACAGTGCCCCAGCGAAAGCAAACAAAAGCCCCTCGCCTCCACCTGACGGGTCCCCCATTACCAGCCCCGAGATCAAGACCGTCAACCACGAGCTGGAACCGTCCTCTCTGGAAACACCCGGGGCAGGCATACCTAAGTCCCCGTCTCAGGTAGTGTCCTTGCGGGGTTAACCTGGCCCCTGGACTGTGATCAGTGCTGCCTAGGGCCACACAAGACCATCCTTAGTCAGGTCTCTGGCTGCTGTTGTGCATACAAGATGGCATTTGCTCTCCATCTTGCGGAAAGGCCTGGATCCCTGTGGGTCAGGTGTTGCATGTCCCAGCAGATTAGTTGCTCCCTGTCTGTCTCTCTATTGCCAGAATACTAAACAATCCCTGAAATTCCTCTTTAATGTAGTACGTGCATTCTCTATAGCAGACCAAATGATACATCTCTACCAGTATGCTGCAAGACGATTGAGAGAGGGTGAAGGTCAGAGTTGAGCCATAAAGTTTGGTCTCTCCCCTATGCATGATTAACCTGTGGAACTCATTGCCACAGGATATCGCTGAAGCCGGCAGTTGAGCAAAATCCAAAAAAGGATCAAATATTGACATGGGTAAGGAGAACATCCACAATTACATCAAACCAAGTGAAAAATAAGAGCAATAAATCCTTGTGCTTCAAGGAGTAAGCCAACTACAAACTGATGGAATCCTGGAAGAGTTTTGTGCTTTATGGGGAATCTAATACCTTCCACTGTAGTGTTTGATACTGGTCATTGTTGGAGACAGCATATGGGATAGGCACTGCCAAAACAAATCAATGGCTCAGCTTATCTCCAAACACTTTGAAGAGGGTGGTTTAGTCCACATCTTATGGCCCTGCACCATAATTGCCATACACATTTGATTTAAGCTAATTTTTTTGTTCATTAGCCCGTTTCCTTACATGTGAAGTGGTATTTTTGAATTTATGGTGTCAGTTGCCACGTGCAATATCACCGTCACTGGATTCTCACCTGACGGGCTTAATGATTTTTATTCTGTGTTTTAAAGAAAATTAAATCTCTTGCAGCTCTCTCCTCTCCCCACCATCCCCACAGAAGAGGGAATAAAAGGTGGGGGTGGATGTGAAATGCAGAATAAATTTAACTGGCCAAATTCAGGTTTGGTGTAATTCCCTGGACTTTAGTAGGTGATATTCACAATGGAAGAATCCTGGATTTCAGTGGTTCTGGCCTAAGAGCGCCCTAACCAGGGGGAAAATGCCCAATCACTCTTAAGCGGAGATGGATACAGATCGAAGTCCAGTTGAAGTGGAATTGTTGCTTTTCAGTCCAGGCCCAAGTCCACTTCGGGATAGTTTCTAATTTTATTCTCCCTCAATTTTATTCTTCCTAATTCTTTTATTTTTCTAATTCTAATTAGAATTTTTCTAATTCTTTTCTTTTATTCTCCGTCAATTTTATTCTTTCTAATTCTTTCTAAATCCTTCCTCAACTACTATTGGTCTAGTTTCTGCTCTCTTTTCCATTACAGTGACCTGTCCACACTTACTGCTGTGCCCTAGTCTTCCACCTGCTTGTGCAATTGTTGGACAGAGATGTACCCCGGCCCCTGAAAATCCCACCTGTCCTGCAGGGAGGGAGTGGGCGGTTTTGTGCCTGTTGGGCTTTTAGACAGGAACCGAGTGTTACTTGGTGGCCTTCACCTTGCAGGAGAGGTGGAAAGTGTAGCTGGAGCAGTAACAGAATGGCAAAGCAATCTTTAAACAAAACTTGTGCCTCTGACAGCAGCTAATTCCGGGGCTGTGGGTGGCGAAAGTTTAATTCCTGGAGCAGCAATGGTGTGCGTATAAAGGGGAGGGATATCACGTCACCCACTCAGTCACTGGCTGTCAACATCCCCAGAGAGGACCACGCTCGCTTCTCCACAGGCATTGCATTGGCACATGTGGCGTTGGAGGGGGAAGGCCACTGGACCTCTGCCAACAGCTTCAAGGAAATGAGGTCTCGCTGGGCTTGGGTGCAACGCTGTGACAAAAGGGCACAATACACACCCGTTGCCCTGACGATATGCTCGTCTTGCCCAGTGGTGGCAGCCTGAAGGGTCTGGGACGCTCCTGGGGAAGGGCTGGTTCACTCCCCAGCATCGAATTCCTCCCCCCAACCCAGCCTGAGGAACTGACTGTCCGCAGCCCTCCGTGCTCCACCTTTCTCCACACACTATTCGACCGGCTGCTCCGATTGAACTCCGATTGCGCAGACCGAGTTGCAGGCTCTGAGCTTCCGTCTGGCTCTGGTCTCTCGTTGGCTGCCCCAGAGCCCTGGACCGGACCCCGGGCTGGAGGCTGCATGCAGGATGCGGTGTTGAACACGGAGCCAAAGGTTTGGGCTCCCGCCGGTTCCATGCAGTACTTCAGAATCTCCAACCTCCATTCTTCCTGTGGCACCCACGGCCACGTGTTCAGCTCTGCCTGGGCCGGCGGGGGCGCATCATCCCCGCTCACTGTCCTGCTGGGACGGCGCCTTGTCTGCCGTAGCCACCTCCGCAGCGGGTCTGCATCCGGGAGTTGTGCTGAGCTGTGGCGTGGGAAGCAGGTGCGGCCCTCTCTTTGCAGGGCTCTCTCAGCCCATCCTCTGCCTCGCTCCTGCTGCGACAGGCTTTCTTCTCCCGCCTTTGAATAGTTCCCTTTAAATAGCACGTGTTCTCCCCGCTCTGGCAATGCCGTGGGTGCAGCCAGGGGGCAGATCGGTCAGTGTTAAGCAAGTAGAATACAGTACAACCCCGTATTAACCAAACCACTGTGTTAACCGTGGCTCTCCATATTAACCGAACCACCAGCCGCCCGGGGCAGACAGTGGGAACCCCAGCTGCCTATTCTCCAGGTTATCCAGTTTTTTGGTTATCTGATCTGGCCCTGGTCCCCACTGGATCAGGTAATCGGTGTTCTGTTCTATTGAAGCAACCTGGCAGTGACTGTGAAGGGGCCAAGGTTAGCCTGAGTGCGGCCGCTGCTGCCACCTGCCGGCAGTCGTTTTTCGGTGCACCAGTCCTTCAGCAGAAAGGGGCAGTGGGCGGGTTGGTGCTGGGGGAGCTGGATCCAGAAGGATGGAAGGCGGAGAGGGGGTTTCCAAGCAACCGAGGGGTGGACTGACACTAAGGTGGGCAGACTTGGAGAAGGCTTATCCCCAGATCTTAGTGTGTGTGTGCAGGGGGGGGGGAACCCAGAGCACAAAATCACCCCAGTGAGAGAGCACAAAAACCGCTCCCTCGTTTGTGAGCGTTAATATTAAGCTTTCCGTGCGGCGAACGTGGCTGATGGCAGTTTCTGCCGCTGGGTAAGTGACTAAGTCTGGGGTGATGAGCTTTGAGTGGAAAGCAGCAAGGATCTCAATAACCTCCTCTGTCCTCACCCCACCCCAGCATACATTGATGCTAACGACAAGGGCAGTGGATAGAAAGCAACTGAGGGGCATATTGAACAGGCAGGAAAAGAGGCCAAAGGAGAGGCCACTGACATCCGTGGAGGCTAAGCCCCCTAAATACCTCAGAGGATCCAGGCCTAACAGAAAAATCTCGTTGGGTTACAAAATACTCACTGTTTCAGCTCTACAGCTATTTCCTGCTGACTCTGTCTTCTGAAAAGCTGCCTGTGTCTAGCCTCCTGTAGAAGCAACTTCCAGCATGTCTCCATGCTCCTCAATGTGTCTGTGATGAGGATCCCGGACTTCATAAACAATAGGTCCCAGGAAACCACGAGGGCTAGAATTTGGCTCTCGCTTACCCTGCTGTCAATCTGGAGCACTGCCATTGAAATCAATGGAACTATGATGGACTTACGCTGCGATAGCTGAACACGGTCCAAGATTAATAGACAGGGCTAGGGCTGTAATTTCCTTTCCAGGCAGCACAGGCCTTCCGATGGTCTTGTTCCTTTTGAACAATGTCTCGTTTTACCAGAGCGGCAGAAAAGAGGGATCCAAGATCTGGGCTGGGCTGGATCCAGAAGGCTGGCCCGGAGGGTTTTTCATTTCCTCCAGCACATAAACACTGTGTTCGTGGCCTCTTCCCCTTCAGAATCAAAAGCAGTGCAGTGTGTGTTTGGGCAGCGTGCAGTGTGAGAAGGGTAGCCATTGTAATGAAAATGCCACTTTCATTATTACTTAGTCTCTACACATGGGCCTGCAGCCAGCGGCAGTTCAGATGTGTATCTGGAACCTTACAGGCATGTTGGATGGCCTGGATTGGCCCTCTAGAAAGCTGGCCTGTTCTGTGGCCAGCCAAATAAATGTCTGGTGAGGCACACGTTCATGCATGGGAGGGAGGAGCAGTGCAGCCTAATGGCGTGAACACGGGTCTGAGGACCAGGATCTGCCATGTTTGAATCCCAGATCTGACGCTGACAGGCAATCCGTCCTTCGCCAAGTCACGTGCTTTCAGCCTCCGTTTTCCCTGTCTGCAAACCAGGGATAATAATGACCCACCTTCCTAGGTAGAATGAGAGGATTAATGCTTGTAAAGCCTTTTGGACATAGAAAATATTATGGGAGCGCTAAGCACTATTGCAGTGCTAGAAATATCCACAGCACTGTACAGTAGACGAGGTTTTTCACAGTCTGTCAGCATTTTTTCAGCAGCCTCAGTTTGAGCTCGGAGATGTGGGGGCAAAGGGAAAATCAAACAGTGTCTGAACTGGGTTGCTGTCTCTAGGGTATATTCCCAAAGCATCCAAAGACTGGGGCATGCAGCGCCAAATCAAAGGCTCCCACGGAGGTAGGATATGGACAGACCCATGGCCTGAGCCCCCTGCCTGCCCCTGGTCGTATGCCAGGCTGCCTCTCATGACTTCAGTGGTGTCACTAGTCTTACATGTCGGTGGAGCTGAGAGCGGAACCAGGCCCAAGATGATGCCGTGCTCATGTGTTTCAGTGACCCGTACCCAGATCCGAGTCTCGGTTATGTCACTGTCGCGAGGTGCCCCCCTCTGGTCTCACGAGCCACTGAGCCCAGTGGAGTGCAACCAGTGTGGAATGGATACCAGGATCCAGCCCACTGGGTGTCCTAGTGTAAATAAGGCAAATCTGCATTGGCTCCTAACTCCCCTCGACCCAGGCCACGCAGGTAAGTATTCGTCGTGGTGGCCCAGCTAGTGCTCTGAGCTCCTCTGCTGAAACGTGTGCTGAGCAACTTGTCTGTCACCCCCGGTGGTTCCCTGGAAGGTTGCACATGCTCTAATTACGTATGCACGTCCGAGTGATGCATATTAATTGTGTTACGCTTCTCCTCTGCAGAGGGAGACCCCGCCCGCGGCTGAAGTGTAACGAATGGTGCCAAACCTTCCTTGGAGGCGTGTGGTTGTGTCCCCTCCCTGCCCCCTTCCCACGTGTATGTATTTGACACCCCCGTGTCTGTGGTTCTGTTTTGCTAACCTGGTTCCTGTCTCTGGTTTTTTTTGGGTGTCTCCGTGCGCTCGCTCGCTCGCATGCAGTTGCGGAAAGGCCCTCCGGTGCCGCCCCCTCCAAAGCACACCCCCTCCAAGGAGCTCAAGCAGGAGAACATCATCAGTCTCTTTGATGACAATTTTGTCCCCGAGATAAGTGTGACCACCCCCTCGCAGGTTAGCCGCTCCGCCCTGCCTTATCTCTGTCTGCTCCTGCCTCTGCTGCTGTCCCCTGCTTAGAGGTGTCACGCCGTGAAAGCTGGTCAGAAGGCACGGCACGAGAGGCCAGGTGCAATCGCACCACGGGGCTGAAATTGCCAAGGGGATGTCAAGTCAATCTTGATTGGTGGTGCCCAGAAGCCATGGCTGTCTTCCAGCTGTTCTCATGGCCTGTGTCGAATGAAAAGGAAGGACTTGTGGGGTGCCCATGAAGACCTCACACAACCATCACTGCACTTGTGTCCCGTGAGCAGGCAAAGAGTGGCTGGGCCATGGAGGCCGAGCTCTCTCCTTCCTAGACATGGTTCCCCACCTGGTCTGGGTGAGGCACTCTTTGCCATGCTGCTGTACGCTCCAGGGCCTGCAGATCAGAAGCTATGAGCATGCACAGGTCCAATCAAAAGTAGCTCTGAATGCTCAGCCCCTCTGAAAATCTAGCACCTGTGGCTTTAAAACTGCTTCTCATATGGAAAGGGAGCATCTCACAGAGACCCAGTGGGGTGGGCAAGAAACCACCTATAGAGCAAGGCTCTGGGTCAAAGACCTCGGTCTCTAGAGACCTTAGCCAGCACCTTTCACCAGCAGCCAAATCTGTAAGAGGATTATTTCTGTTAAATGGCCCTGGGCACCTGAGGCGGGGGGCTCTTAATAAGCCCTCAGTCTCTGCAGCTGAAGTCCTGCCATTGCAAAGGGAAACCATTCCTTGTCTGCCTTCTGGTTTAATGTGGTTTGCAGCTGGAGGAGTGGGTGGGCCATTCAGTATTAGATCCCTGCATACTGTTTCCTGTGCAGAAGGGAACCTGACCAGTTTTCCGGCTTTTTATGGGACTCACACTATCCTTTATGTTCCATTTTTTATAAATCATCCCTTAAAGACCCAGGTGGCACCTCTAACAATGTTCCTCTGTAACTGCCTCCTCACTTTTCCTTCTGTAACTTACATTCAGTGGCCTGTGGCTTTTCAGCTTCTCCCCAGCTGCTGAGGAACAAGGCACCCGGAGTTGGGAGAAGAGACATTTAGGCCTCCAGTGACATTGAGCTGTCACGGGGGTTGGTGGCGCTCATAGAGTGGAGGGATGCCAGGGGCCGTGAGAGAATCCACGTACTCAGCACGGAACCAGGGAGCGGCGGGTTCAGGTGCAAGGGGTTCTGGACTCCCCAACGAACAAAACCCCACCCTGCAAATCAAAATCTTTGCGCCTTTGCAAAAGCGCTCCAAGCCCTGTCACTGTTACTCTATTCTTTAGACACCATTTAGCTGATAGCTGCCTGGCGGGCATCTACCTTTGTTTTTATTGAGCACATTTTGCATGAAAATGGGGTCTTTGCTGATGTTTATTCACTTGGCTATGCCATGCTCATAAAGAGCCAACTGGCCATGACAGACAGAGGCGTCTCCTTTCGGGGGGAATAAGCAACAGGTGCAGGTGTGCCATTTCGTGCAGTATTGACACTGATGTCCAGCGTGATATTAAACCAAGGTAGGGAAACAGACTATAAAGGTCTATGGGCTAAATTGTCCCCAAACAAAGGGCCTGATTCTAAGCCTGGTTACTCCAAGGTAAGTCTGGAGTGACGCTGTTGAATTCATTGGATTTTCACCCAGGTGACTGAACTCAGAACCTGGCCTAGAATAGTTGGTGTTGGGCGTCAGGAGATTTTTGAGACCTCCTGTGGTGTGTTGCTCCTGTAGCGATCACCGTGTAGCTTGACTCCCTGTCATCTCTACTGGACCAAGTACCATGGGGTTTTGTCTGCTTTCTCTCTGAACATATTGGCCTTTGTCAGTCTGACTCGGCCCCGTGGCTGATTTAATTAATTATTGGAATGTCCATTTTGGTGGGAGCTTCTTTAAGCCGGAAAACACAGTGAATGGCTGGGATTGTAAAGAAAAGATCAAGTTTTCTAGCTTTCAGAGCATACTGCCAGCTGAACATGAGAAGGTTCTGATAAAGTCCATTGACCTGCCTGGAAGAAGGCTGGCTACGAGCCGGTAGAAATGGCGTTGGTTTTGCAGATCTGTGCATTGGAGTAAAATCCTGGCCCCATTAAAATCAATGGGAGTTTTATCATTGACTTCAGTGGGGACAGGATTTCCCCCATTGGCTCTGCTGGGGGTGAAAGGCAGGCAGTGACCAGGGAATATGGTGCCAGGCCTTTTCCCTGATTTCAGTACATTTTACAAATATGCAGGGTCCATGGGCTTTTGTTTAGACTTTAAGCATTAAAGGTTTGCAGGCAGAGAGATGGGCCCAGACCAAAATCTCTGGGCATCCTAAGTTCCTGGGTTCCTAGCTCACCCCAGACACTCAGATCCATATTTTGTGGCCTGAGCACACCACAGCTGGACACTTTTAAAACTAATCTGGATGTGCCAGGCGGGGTAATGGATATGGTGCACGAAAGTGCGAGTAAAGTGCGTTTGTGGGGAGATTCCCAGAGAGATGGCTTTTAAAGGGCGTATTTGCAGGAAGAGCGGAGTGTTTAGGACAGAGGCAGTGGGAAGCCGTTCCTGGAAAGGATAGTGGCATGAAAGGAGGAGACAAGGGGAGCAGTTTGGAAGGAATATTTGGAGGATCATAAGGAACAAATGGACAGTGGCAGGGAGAGGGGAGCACACACAAAGGCAGGTGCTCAGTCATGCAGACTGTCCCGGTACAGAAGCCTCCTCTGGCTCCAGTTATATTCATATATAGACAATCTAATGAGTACGCTGTGTCTATCCACATAAAAGCAGAAAGCCACAGGTCACTGAGCCATCCTTTATCCCTCTCCACACCTGGGTAGCTTGTAGCACCGTCTTGGTAACTGCTCGCTGTGTCTGTTACATTGTTTGTATTGTGTGGACACCTGCGTTTAACCAGGGATTCCAGCACACGGCGGTTCAGTGTGCACGACCCAGGATGGGACTTGCCGCATCATCCTAATGGACGTGGTCTCTGCGGGAGGACTCTAGTTCCTAGAGCAAACGTCACCGGAGCCCCCAGTGTCTGTTAACATTGAGTGTATTCCCCAGGGCCATTTCAATGTGCACCAGGGGCCCATGTAACATAATTATTGGGGGCAAATTAGGCAAAAGCCAGGAAGCCCTAATCCATGATGCATATGAACAGCAGGTAAGAGTCCAGCAAAGCCAGAGCCTTTGATCTCTCAGCACCAAGTAAAGCATGGGCTGTGGAACCTCTTTGAAGACATCACTCTGCTGGAGAATTATCTAGGAGCTCTAGTGGGTTTTAGAGTTTGGATACTGGTTCGTGTTTAACACTTTGGGTGGGGGAGCTGGATGGCTGTTGGCCATATTCCTACCCATGAGTGCTAATCAGTGCCTCCCAAGCCCATAAGAAGGGGAGACCTATAAAGAGAAGTAGAACTGGGAAGAAAGCGCGTTGAGGTGGAAAGCAATGAAGGTGTGGATCTCATGCAAGGAACTTTCTGTTAAACTGTCGTGATTATGCTGTAAAATCCTAAACATTGTGGTCCTCTCCCGCCTGGATGGACCAATGAATTCATGTTCTAACTTGATACTGAAACTTGTTGCTGGGTAACCAGATGTGTTTGGTAAGTTCTAGGAGGATTTTCAGTTGAATCTAGCTGGAATTGGGGAGGAACAACAGAAAACAACCTTGGGTGGAACTGGAAATGTAGGTGAAATTATAGGACCAGTGAGCTTGGGAGAATCCACTGAAAGCACAAACCCCATAAGGCAGAATTGTTTCTTCTCAAAGGGAGAGAGAGACAGAAAGGGGACAGCTCATAACAGCTCTGCAGGAATCTAGAAATGAAGAAGTGACGCTAGCTCAGGACTGAACGTTAATGACCAGTTCCCTTTGTGTGACAGCGACCACATCCGCTGCATTAAAGGCAGTTAGTGAACGCGCTGACAGTGCCACCTGCTTGTGTGTTAGTCAGGGATAAAGGAACTCGCTCTGCTGGCTGAGAAGGCAGCAGTTACGTCTCTTGAGTTGGCATGTGTCTTAGAAAATACAAAGCACGTTAGTGCTGGTGTGTGTCTGAGGACTGGAGCCCAATGTGGAGAGCGTTGGAGCTTGCACAGAGGGATGTGGAATTTGTCCAAAACCCTTAACCAAGAGAAGATGTGACCACTCACCCATGACACATGACTGTGGATGGTGTTTGGAGTCTGAAGAGAAGGTAACAGAGAAGCAATTTGAGGGATTAGGGTTGGGATGCCATTGGATGTACCTTCCAGGGTCACGTGTCTTTTCCTAGCTCAAGGCCCCTGAGCAGCTGGTGTAGATACGATGGGTGAGCTGAATGTGGGTAGGCCGCAGAGCAGATGGGGGCTGCCTCTCTGAGGAGGATGGGAAATTAATCCCGAGCTATGAGTACGATGTAGCTGATGCTGATGTAGAGAAGGTGCAGAAGGCAGTTGGGAATGGATGAGAAACACTTCCGAGCTGACCGGTGCAGTGGCATTTTGGCCATATCAGACCACCCTGACTTGGCCAAAGAGCCATTCAGAGTAGACAAGTAGGAAAAGAGATGCGGGTTTGAGTTTGTTGTTTGCATATGTTCCTTGGTGCACGGCACATGCTCGCAGGCATCATGCAGTCTGGGGCACAGGCATAGGCCTGGAGGCATCCCCTTAGCGTGCCCATCGTGTGCCTTGTGCATCTGTGCCCTAAGCCCTGGATCTCAACTGCCATATGCCATCTGTCTCCTGTGTCCGTCTAATGCTCACACTGCTTTTCTTCCTTACTGCTGCCAAGTTTGATGCCCCTGGGCCCTTCCAGGAGGGAGCCAGCCTGTTGGATCTGGATTTTGATCCCATTAAACCAGACGCCAGCCCTGTGGGGAAGGCACCCACACCTGCCACCCAGGTTTGTTACTATCCCCGTTCCCTCTTCTTTGAGTACATGAACAGCTTCCGATGGCTGGGTCAGCCTATGCCTTCACTGCACATTTCCATATTGACTGAGCTCTCGATGGGTGTGAATGGTACACATGCTCCTCCACATCCGTGAGCTCTCCCGGGCGCTCGTGCATGGGTCGGGTACGTGTGCACCAGTTGTGCACAGGCAGCAGTCTGAGCCGCAGAGAGCGTGGATGTGTGTGGGACCACCCAGTGTGCCCTGCTCTGAGGTTTTGGCCTCGGAAGATCAGTTAACATGCATCATAAGGTTAGCATCTTCCATGTCCCACATGGATTAGTGTTGCCCTGATTGTACTGCGGGGCAACCCAACCTTCGTGCCAGGCTCCTCCCACAAATGATTTGATTTCGTTAATGGTGGGAGCAGAGAGATTATTAAGAATCGAAGTCTGAATAATCTGCAGTTACATTAGAATAAGAGAAGACGAGGGTGGGAAGGGACCTCGGGAGGTCATCTAGTCCAACCCCCTGCTCAAAGCAGGACCAACCTCAACTAGACCGGATAAACATTAGATAGGATAAAATTTATGGAAGGGTTATTAAAGCTCCTCCCTCTGGACAGGAGTCAGCCTCTCATTATATAGAGTTAAGAAGCATCTTCCTCCATGAGCTTGTTATTGCATAATTGACTGTCATGGAGGTTTTATACCTTCCTGAGAATGTCAGGTGCTGGCCACTGTCTGCGATAGGATGCTGGATTAGGGGGGCTTTAGGGGTGATTGTTTCTAGCAAGGCCTGGGTTTCTTGTGAACATTTGACTCCCAATTAAAAGACGGGAGTAGCGATGCAGCATAGAGAGAAAGACCTGGCAAATGCTGACTAGTTGAACTAAACTAGTGTAGTGAAAATGATCCAACTTGTGTGTGTAGTCAAGGCTTTATGGGCAAGCAGCAAATGTCAGAGTTATGGGAGGGATTTTCAAAAGCACTCTGCCCTGGCCTCACTTGGCTGCCACGGACGTTGCGGGGACTTCAGTGGGAGCCTAACAGAAAGCAGAGTTTTGAAAACCATGCCCCCTGCAGTCATAGAACTGATCATCGTCATTTGTAAATGGAGAAAACTGTATGTCACTAGCCCTTGAATTTCCCAGTGGTGAGTTGGTTACCAGTGGCACAATCTGCCATTGATGTTTGAGAGGTATGTGACATAGGGTATGTACGTCGACACTGCAAATTAGGCTGGAACTGTAGGGTAGGTCGGCATTTCTGCACTAGCTTTAATCTAGCTAGCAGGGCTAACAGTGGTAGTGAGGACAGGACGGTGTGGGTTTCGGCGTGTTCTAGCCACCCCAGAACAAGTGGGCTGTGTATGTACCAGGCCAGGGTCTGTGCCACCGCGTCTGCGCTGCTATTGCCAGATTAAAGCTAGCCTCGGTGCATCTACACATGCTGCAGCTGCACCTTTGCTTGCAGTGTCAATGTGCTAGGGCCACAGGTGGGGCTGTTTTAATGCCATTGTAGTGCAACCCCGACCAGCGACGCAGAAAGGACTCAATAATTTTGAACTGTTCAGAAAAACATAGAGGCAAGTGCAGGTGAATGTGTACACCTACCGCGTTCGGATCGGTATTTGTATTGTTTCCTTTGGCTGAAATAATCAGGTATAAACATGTTTTTATTCTTGTTACCCTTTGACATGCTTAGTCTTTACCTTGGGATTTATGGGAGGTAAGAATTTTATACAGCTTCCGTTCGGTAAACTCTCACCGTATACTTTGGCATGAGTCGGTGCCGACTTCTGGCTCTTTCTCCCTCCCCGCCGTGCCTTGAACCTGCTCTCACTTTCCATTCTGTGCATCAGTCTAAAAGGCAGCCCTGTGTTCTGGCACTGCATCCGGTGCTCCCAGCAGAATGCCCCATCGTCTGTGCCGCTCGCTCTCGTCTTTCCCTTGGTGTTTTGCATTGCCGTTGGTATTGCCTGAAGTCTCCCCACCATGGCTGCACAGTCATGTTTGCTCCTTGCTGTCTGCAGACCTTTCTGTCCCCTCTCCCTCTCATTGTGCAACATGCATGCTTCTCAAGTGCCCCGAAATTCACCTCTGTCCTGTATACGAATTTGGGATATCTGCCATGCTTGCTGCGCATGGTCGATTGCTCTTACCAAAAATGCCAAATCAAGGAATGGAGCCTTTCTGTTTGTGGTCAATAAATGAATCTCTGTCTTCCTTGGTGTTAAAGGCCAGCCCCTCTGCTGGTGTAAATCAAAGGAAGGAAGCCGATTGACAACGGGATGATCTGGCCCGAGGCTCCTATGTGGCTGTTGAGCTGCCGCCACTATGTGTCCTCTGGGCATGTTGAGAAGGTTGCCTTCCCTATGTGTTTTGTTGGGTGTCGATGTTGATCTTCTGTTTTTCCTCTTTTTGTGCATTGTCTGCCTGTTTGTTTTTTTTAAAAAAACTCAAGCCTGTGTCTTCACAGGGAAAAATTTCGTGCCTTAAAATTGGACAACCATTGTTGCCGATGTCTGCCTACTGAGTGGCAGTGCAGCCTGGTTCCCTTGAGAAGTGTTTGATTTCATATTCCCATCATGGTCTTGCATGAATCAGCTGAGTGTTCCTTCCCCAGACGAATGAGTGCTTGTTATTCCCAGAAGCCGGGGTTTCTTTGCTATGTTGGGGTGTCATTTTTGTGCCAGAGTGAAGAACTGATATACGTTCTTCCCCTTTTGTGTCCTCCCAGACAGTGGCAGGGGGTCTTTGGAAACACCCTTCTCCTCTATTTAGACTCAAGGAAATAAATTGGACCAACTGTGGTCTTACTGTTAAACAGAGCATAACTGGGGAGAAGCAGTTTGAATAAATTGAGGATCAGCCCAGATGGTGACCCCAAACTCCTAATCTGCTTTGAGTTTGGAAAAGCTTTAGCTTTGAAATAAAATAAAGTTTTTTTTTCATTGTTGCTGCCTTTGGCCTTCTGCTTCCTTTTGGAAGCAGGCAGGGCTGAGACACCCCGAGAAAGATGTTATTCTTGGCCTGGTTGGGAGCAGGAAGTTCTTACGTGTGTCATAGTAGCACTTGGGAACCCGAATCAGGGATCAGAACTCCCAACGTGCCAGGCGCTGTATGCACCGCACCAGTAACAACGAACACTGTCCCTTGCATCTGAGAGCTCGCAGTCTAAGCAAAGTGCCCGCTACTTCATGAGTCATTTCCATGAAATTTCAGATTAAGGAGATCTGGGTTCCTGGAACCAGATCCTCAAGTCTGCTCGGCTGTGCTCAGTATGTGACCTGGCAGGGGGAATGAAAGTAGTTTAAGCCATCTTTCTGCTCCCTTGATGCTGGAAGCCGGTTTGACCCCAGTATAACTGAAAGCAGCCTCAGAACTAGGCTCATAGAAACAGTCGCATAGGGACAATTGTACCAGGCAGGGATCGCTGGAACCCTTTCTTGCAACGGGACACCCCGATGCTCTGAGAATTCCCTTAATTTCCTCTTAAGGCAGGTGCCTGGCTTTCCTGCTGTCGCTTTGAACCCCTGGCAAGTAACCAGAACCTTGTGTTCATAGCTGAGTGGGTTGCAACAAGAGACCTGGCTCAGTGCTGCTGTTCCAGACAGCAGTCTGGCAGCCACGCGCTGCAGTGTGTGTGACGATGCTGGTTGACAAAACAAAGCAGAAAAGCCACTCAGTAAGCAAAGCTGCCAAACCTGGGGAAAGCAAAGGCACTTCCCCCATCTCTCTGTGACTCTAAATGCCTGCATTGTCCCTGGCCTGCTGTGCCAAAAAGTGCCTAGGAGTCTCTAAAATGGAGACGTAGGCAGGTGACATCCAAATGCCCTTTGCTGAAAGCCAAGAGATTAATTGGATTCCATCCCCTGCTCATTAAACACAATTTCTGCAAATTAGCTGGCTGATAAATCCATTGCTCGCCATGGGTTTCTTTTCACCTGTCCAAACAAAAGCATGCCAGGCCAAATGGATGGTAGTTGCTGTCAGTCCCAGTTAAGCCCACTGAATTCAACTAATAAACAGCCTGGGAGTGAATCTAATTAAACAGGAGCGACCTGTGTAATGTTTATTTGTCAGCGCTGCCACGGCTGCTGTGGGACGCATCTGCATGATGGTTATAGGTCAGGTATTCAGAACATCCAGTGGCATTATAAGGCCATGCATGGAGTAAGCGGGAAACATGAGGAAGGAACTGAGGGAATAAAGAGTGTATGTGAAATTAGACCAGTAGGGTGGCTGGTGGTAAGTAATGACTATGTCGGACTAAGGCATTTATTTTTCCATTACTGCTGCTGTTATTACCAAAACACTTTCAGGATCTTGTAGGTGTAAGATTGGAAGCTGATTGAATGTGGAGTTAAGAAAAATTGTGGTTGTTGCACTGTGGAATGCTGGGTATGTCCCAGCTTGACTCCTGGATAAATCAGGAGAGTTAGCTGGCCAGTCCGTTGGCTTGAGTCCGCTCAAGTGCAGAGCGGTGTCTAGGAAACCTGCGGCGTGAGACCCAGATGATAGCGATAACGGCATATGAGGTCTACCCCTTACTGGAAGGCTCTCTGCGCTATTGGAAGTGTTGATGTTGCTTAGTGTTTTTTAAAGCCTGTTTGCTCTGCTGTGCTCATGACCCTCAGCAAGCCTATTCTGGAGATATCCAGCTTATGTGAAGCACAACGGGGCCTCGTTTCCCCCTAAGGTTCTAGTGAGTGAGGCAGGCTGGGATGGGAGAGGCTAGCTTGCATAGGGAAGTTTGGTGAACAAACCCGCTGGGCTCCAGAGATTTCAGTACAAATTCTGGTTCCAGTCGGGCTTCACCTATAATGTTTGTTTGTTCCAGAGCCACTAAGCTTGCAGAACTAGCAGTTTCTGCTCCAGAAAGGCCTGTGGCTGGAATAGCAGGAGGTGATCACATTCCCAGAGCTGTGGAAGGCCCCGGGATTGGAATAGCAGGATGAGCGGTGGGGTAGAAATGAGGTGCACTGGCAAAGTTGAAGACGGGGGAAAACATGCCCATTACCAGCCCTTAGTCCCTCCTAGAAGTCTGTCATTTCCCTGGGCACTGAATTCACACTTCACAATCCAGGAAACCCTCCTAGCATGTGTCCTTGGGAGACGGTTCATTATAATAGACGCGCTCAATGCCTATTGATTGCAGAGACAACCTGTCTTGTCTTCACTTATCTGGGCTAACGCGCATTTGAATTTAGCTTCTCATGTTTACTACATATAAACCCCCCCAGATTGCTTTCCGGTCCATTCAGCTATCAGCTTTCACCTAAAGGCCGACGCCCCAACTGCATCAAACTCCCTGGGGCCAGTCTGTTTGACCACACCATTGCTTGGTAGGGCTGGCCTTCTGAGCAATGTTGGTGGCCACTTGTAGGTGGTGTCTGAGAAATTTTTCATGGCTAGTGATGATGAGCCTCATGAAGTCTCCAGTCACCAGGCACTTTCTTCTCCACAATGCCACACTGAGTTTCTTTTAATTAAAGTGATTAATTTTCCTAAGCAGCTGCTGTTGTGGACTAATGATGAAAAGCCACTCAGCTTCCTTCTCTATAATAGCTATAATAAATGATCCCATGCATACAGCCTTGCTGGACTAAAGTGCATTGCACCCACAAAGTTTCTTGGCTGTCCTATAAATTGAAACTTTGCTTCCTTTGAAGGGCTAGCAAGTCACATGCTGTAGGGCTGTTCGTTGTAGTACAGTCTCTCGGGTTAGGGGACGCAAGGGAACAATTACTACGTTGGCCCTATGTACACGGAGAGCGTGTGTGTGAGTTCTATGGGCTGGATTCTGTTCCAAGTTATACTGGGGTAAATCCAGAGTTGTTCTGTTGTCATTATCTGAGACCACTGGAGTTCCTCTGGATTTACAACATTGTCGCTGAGAATACACAGCAAGCAATTGAAAGATACTGAGATAATTTGCATAACACGTTCAAGTGTTTTATAGATCATCTGAGTTGGAAATATCTGCCCAGCAGATCTGTACCTCTGTGTATGTCTCATTTTCTGCTATTTCCCCCTTATTTACCATGCACTTCTCCTTTTTATCTTCTCACATGCCCATCCACTGCCACCTTCCTCCTCTCTGTCTCTCTCTTCCCCAATCCCAACCACCAGCCTGAAAAGACTTCCTCTAGCAGCATGCAGTCTGTGGATCCGTGTCTCGCTGACAACCCTAATGATAGTACATTTGCTGTGGACTGGCCCAGCCAGACCACAGAGACCCAGCCAACCCAAGTAAGTGGAATCCAAGATCAAGTCTATCCAGAATGTGGTGTTCCCATGAGTATGGGTGTGTGGGGTGGTTCTAAGGACTGCGGGGTGGCAGCTGTGTTCTAGGACATGGAGAGCAGGAGGTGCGGGTTAGGGTTATTATTGTTTATATTATGGTAGCATCTAGGACCCCTAGTCTTGGACCAGGCCCCATGATGCTAGATGCTGTACAAACACAGAACAAGAAGACAATCCCGGTCCTTGTAGCTTACAATCTAAATACATGTGCTGTGCTGTCAATGACACACCTAATGCTTAAACCCTGTTCATGGAGACCACCATCCTGCTATGGCCTTAAAACCCTTTGCAAGTAGCAAGTGCTCCCCCACTTTGGGAGACAACATTTGGGGAGGCTGAAGCACGAGGTCTCCTCTGCCTTTACGCGGTAGCCAGCGGGGATCAAATGGGAATGGGAGGGGACGGTAGGTAGTGGAGAAGGATTCACGCCCTCTAAAATCCAGGGCAGTTTTTTATGAAGGTGTCTGACCCTGAAGAAAACCACAACTGTGCATTGGGAATCCGGTCTTTTTGGCTCACTGGGTTCTTGTGATCCCTTCGGGCAGCATGAAGAGTTTGGACCATCTGACTGACAGTTGCTGGAGGGTAGCTGTTCTTAAAGGATTGATTGTCTGGAAATGTAGGTTGCGAGGTTTCTAGATTAGCTGGCCCCTGCTGTAGTTTTTAGGTGATTTAGAGCTCACGTTCATGTCATATTTCAAAATGACATTTACTTGATACCAACTCACAGCCCCCAAATCTCTGAACAGACACCAGGGAGGCAACATTCAGGCAGGGAGGGTCGGTGAATATTTCTCTGGAGGCATAT